>SNQJ01S0049443.1:8967-37682 GCA_010110895.2 Picea sitchensis | reverse complement strand
TGTTCTACTTCAAAATCAAATGCAACAACAATAGATAACATAAATCTTATAGAAGTTAACTTGGCAATAGGAGAAAAAGTCTCACCAAAATCAATTCCCTCAACCTGGGAATAACCCTTTGCTACTAACCGAGTTTTGTATTTCTCCACTTTGTCTTCTGCATTCAACTTCTTTTTAAATACCCATTTCCTACCAATGGGATTTCTTCCAGTCAGTAACTCCACTAGATCCCAAGCCTCATTCTTATCCAAGGCTGCCATTTCTTCATCCATGGCCTTTTTCTAGAGCTTTTCATCCTCTAAACCCACTGCCTCCCTGACAGTTCTAGGATCATCATCAATAATAGACAAAGAAAAATTTGAACGGAAATAAGATGGAGTATACCTTTCCGGTAGCCTTCTTTCTCGAACTGATCTCCTCAATACTGGAGTATGAGGATCTTCTTCTTCTGATTCGTGTTCTTCTGTAGAGTCTGATTCATCATCCTTTAAATCAAACTCTATTTTCTCTAGTTCTTCCTTACTTGGTAGGACTTCTTGTTTAACAACATCCTTCATTTCTCTAAATACCACATATAGGCTATATACAACCTTCTTAGTTTCTAGGTTCCAAAACTTATAACCTTTGAGACCATCTTTATACCCAACAAAGATACATTTTTCAGCCTTCTTATCTAGCTTACTCTTGTTTTCCTTTGGAACATGAACATATGCCTCACAACCAAATACCTTGAAATGTGTAAGAGAAGGTTTCTTACCAGTCCATACCTCTTGTAGAGGCTTGTCATCTAGCGCTGATGAGGGTGATCTGTTGACCAGGTAACATGTAGTACCCACTACCTCTGATAGAATTCTTTCCCTAACCCGACACCACTGAGCATGCACCTTGCTTTTCCGATCAACATCATATTCATCCTTTCTGCAACTCCATTCTGTTGAGGTGTATATGGAGTAGTATTCTACCTTGCTATACTGCACTTCTTACACAATTATTCAAATGCATTCCCGCATAACTCTCCGCCATTATCTGTCCTCAACACCTCAATTATTTTTTTTGTTTGATTCTAAAAAAGAGCCTTAAACTATTTAAACCTGTCAAAGACTTCATATTTCTTTCTAAGGAAATATATCCAAGTATTCCTCAAGAAGTCATTTATAAATGAGACATAGTACATAGATTTTCCCAATGATGGAACTGACATAGGTCCGAACACATCACTGTGAAATAGCTGCAAAATTCCTTCTGCCCTCATTGCACCAGAGGTGAATCTTACTTGATTCTGCTTCCCATATACACAATGTTCATAGAAGTCAAAATCCAGAGAGCAGTTAGACATACCTTCAACCATAACTTTGTTGTGTAGTAGTCGAAGACCCTTCTCTCCGGTATGCCCTAATCTTTGATGCCACATCACAACCTTTTCTCCAAAGACTGTAGGAGTTCTTTCTTTTTCAACTCCAATATTAGGAATAATGGAACTATTACACCCGTCACTAATAGTGCTTCCTTGCAGCTTATATAGAGTTCAAAACCAAACTCCCTTCAGCAACACCATTGCTCCTCAAACCATCCTGCAGGTTTCCTTTTCAAATATTGTTTTTACCCTTGCATCGTCCATTTTGCTTACAAGAATCAAATTTCTAGCCAATCCTGGGATATGAAAAACACCAGGTAGTGTTCTAATCCTTCCATCTATGAGCCTGAACTTGACTTTTCCTTGACCTATGATTCTGGTTGTCGAGTCATCACCTAGGAAAACATTACCTCCATCATACCTTTCATATTCACAGAACCACTACCTATGGGGAGTCATATGAAAGGATGCACCTGAGTCAACCAACCATGCCTCATGATCTGCATGTGTGCTTGAAGAAGCCAAGTACACATCCCCTCCTTCTTCCTTGGAGGTATTTTATTCTGTAGAAGGAGATTCTTCGGATCCCTTCTTTTTCTCAACTTTGGATCTAAACTGCTTCTTGTAGTGCCCTTCTTTTCCACATCTCCAACATACCTTTACAAACTTCCCTCAGACTTAGATCTCCCACTTGAGGACTTAGATCTATTTCTTTCCTAGGAGTGTCATCTTGCAAATAATGCATTTGTGCTCTGTCCTTCCATGTTCTTCTGTCTCATCTCCTTCGATAACGAGGATGAGACCACTTCATCAAACTTCAAGGCAATTGTATTACTACCTATGGCCACAACCAGATTATCTCACGAGTTTGGTAAAGAGCACAATAAACTGATACACTTATCTTCATTTGAAATTTTAATCTCAACAGATACTAACTGACTTACCATAGTATTGAAGGCGTTCAAATGCTCTGCCACCGAGTCTCCATCTCTCATCCTTAAGTTATACAACTTCTTTCTCAAGAATAGTTTATTTACTAGGGACTTAGACTGATACAACTTCCCCAACTTATCCCATAAATCTTTGGTTGTAGCTTCCTCTGACACATTCAATAATATTGAATCTGAGAGACACAACTAAATTGTGCTCTTCGCCTTCCGATCCAACTTTTTCCAGTCATCTGTTGAAGTTCCTATAGGTGCAATACCTGAATCCATCGCGATCCACTAATCTCTGTCCACCAATGGATCTTCCATCTTGAGCTTCCAAAACTCAAAACTTTGCCCATTAAACTTCTCGATCTCCATTTTCGAATCGCTTGCCATTTCTTTTCACCTGAAAAATCAATACCACAAATCTCCCATTGTAACAAGGCTTATCACAGTCTTGAGCCAAACCCTTGACCACAAAGGCGTCCCCTTGAAGCCAACAAATCTTTGATACCAAATGTAGATTTTGACCTTGTACAATATTTTACTGCAAACAAATTTTCAATAAAAGAATAGAAAAGATACAATGGCAAATACACACATTACGTAGAGATTTTTCCCCTGGAAACCCAAAACGATAAAACCAATATATTCTATATTCATTCATAGTGATACATTTCTTACAATACAAGATACATATAGGAGCCAACGACATCGAAAACCCTAACCCAGTGACCTGGATTAGTCAACAACCATAATTCCTTAACCAGAAATAGAAAACCATATGTGAACCCCCGCGTAGAGGGGCTATCGACCCCTTGCAACCCCCAAAGGGGGGCCTAGTGCCCCCCATCAAACCCCCTTGCACACCCGACGCAACGTAGCAGACACTAGAGCTAGTTATGAAAAAAATATAAGACATACCCAATAGTAGTGACAATTGGTCTACACTTATATTTTAGGGCGGAGGATGGGGCAAGGAAAGGGGGTTGTAGCCTCCTTCCGGTTGGTGCAGGAGAACACAGGGAGTTGGAGCTTCCTTCAGGTTGGATCCTGTAAATGGGGGGTCATAATCTCCTTCCAGTTGCAGTTAGAGAATTGGGAAGTTGGTGCTTCCAATGAATGTATTCTTTGATGTATAAGAAAGCATTACATGGTTTTCTGCCATTTGGGTTTCCACGTAAATTATGGTGTATTGTGTATTTGATGTGATGTTGTTTATGTTTATATGCTCATTATACATTGATGATATATTGTTGATAAAGTTAACGTGCGCGCGCACACACACACACACACACACACACATATATATATTGTGGTTAAAAGTATCAAAAGTCCTCATACTGATTCACCCCCCCTCTCAATATTCCAACACCATGCACACCATGCTTCACACGTTGGACGTTGGGCCATTTTGATGATGACACCATGCTAGGTTTTAATGGAGTTGTTGGGGTTTTCCTGTCACATGAACACCACATGGTGACTTGTGGTGGCAAGGCAATTCTCCAACCTTGCTTTCTCTTTGGTGAGCCCTATTGAAGTGGATGGTAAGCATGTAGTAGCTTTTACTTTGAGTTTTATTTGAATTATATAAAATAACAGGATGCACTTGGGGTAATATTTATAGGAGTACCATGGTAGCAATAAACTATTGGGAGGGAAAGTAGGGTGAGTTTTGAGTTGTCTTTCTTCCAAATATTGTCACCCTTTTGTTTTATGTGTTATTTTTGTGTTTTTCTAAGTTTTTGGTAGGGCACTTGGTCTCCTTGCAAGTGATGAGTATGTGGAATCTCTTTCGGAAGGGAATTCACTCAATTCTTTGAAAAAGTCATTCACTCAATTCTTTGAAAAAGTCATTCACTCATTTGGGTATGTTAGGGAGCCAAGAGAGGCCCTCCTTCACCTCTAGGAGGCTTGACGTCGCCACACGTGTGGTTTTATGATTTATATTTGCATTTATTATTGTTGTAGAGGCTATTTGGAGGGGCCGACTCCACTTGTAACTTAAAATTATAACATTTTGTGGATAAAAATAGTAGTTTACCTCATATAAATAGGGGGAATGCTCATTTCATTTTTTGATCATCACTTCTCCCCTCACATAAGTGAGGAGGAGCTCTAAAAAGTTCAATATCTTTCTCTTTGGGTCTTGGATCTAGTGCGCTACTCTTGGAGGAGGGTTGTTGTGGATGTTTTTCACTCTTCTTGGATGATCTTTGTTGCAACTAGGGTTTCTCTTAGCATAATGACTTGTGTAAGTGGGCAATTTTCTTTAAGTTGATAAGTCTGTTCATGGTGTAATTATTAATTGTTATCTTATTGCATGTTATTGTGTCTTAGCAAAACGCTGGGAAAGAGACATAAGTCTTTCTCTCTTTCAATACTTTGTTTGTCCTAGATTGGTGAAGGCATAAAGAGACCTAATCTCTTGCTAAGATTCAAAGGCTTAAGGCCCAAGAGGATTTTCACCTTAAGGCGTTGATCATAGTCATTTGATCCTTGTCCTAGGTCATTTAGAAGAGGGAAAATGACATCTAGGGCCCAAGAGGCTTTGCACCCTAGAAACCATTTTTTTGAAGGTTTGACTCTTAAGACCCAAGAGGCTTTGCACCCTAGGGTTTGAACCTCATTCTCCTTGATCATCTAAGTATTTCATGATTGACTGCATTTTCCCTATAAAAGACAATGACACTAGTCTAAAACCCTCCTTGTTGTGAAAAGTACCTTTAGAATTAACATTCTCTCTCTCCCTACTAACACTAATTTTAACAAACTAATGATATTTATTGTCGTTCTTACAAAATTTTGCTACAACCACTAGGGTTTACTCTAATTGTTGCATACATACTTGAAATAGTGGCTAAAGATACTCAGAATCATAGTCTAGCAATTAGATATCATTGTACATGTTGAAGGCTTAAATTTATAGCTCAATTGTCATACTTTTGAGTACCTTTTCTTGTTGTTGTTGCAAAACATCTATTGTTGTTATATATTACTTTATTGTTGTAATTTTGCAATAGCCATTGAATTTATTAATCATCTTGTGTTTGAGAGGATATTAATGACTTCTATGATTTGGTAATTGTCTATATTTTKCTTCAAATTGTTTATTGCCTCATATAGGTGAACCAATTACCTTGTTACCTTTCTCACCTCTCCTAGACCTAGACCTAACACTTAGGTGACCAAGATAAGGGGCTATAGGCTCGAATATTCTCGATATTTGATCTATTGAGGCCACTAGGGAAGCCTTCCTTGTGTTGGACTTTCTTCCATCACTAAAACGAGGGAAGTGTCTACTAAGGTGACAATGGTAGAAACTTTCAATTGTTACACAAGATTGAAATCTTGTGGAGGGATTTGCATAAGTACAAATCCCGTGATAACGAGGCTCTCTAGCCTTTGGGCTCCATCTCAAATAGTACATTGATTCCATGCATTTGAAAGATACACTAATCCCCAGGCATCTTGGAAGGCTGGCACATCCCCCTTAAGAAACACTCACCTCTAGGCATTGGAAGTCCACAATCACAAGTCCAACAAGTATAACTCCAGTCATCTCCTATAATTTCAACATCCTCGGAGGTAAAAGAACCATTGGTATAACATTAGTGATTGAATTTATCCCCAACCCATAAGATGTTGCTTATATAGAGATCTTTCTTTCATGGGTATGGGTTCCCACAAGATCTTTAATGAACCAACCCTCAAGGCCCATTTAGTGGCTCTCCTATCCAACTTCCACTCACATCGTAAAACTAAAGCATAATGTACCCATACCACCTCCCTTGGTCATCAAGCTACCTCAACCAAAATTTCTCCTTCATTCTCAAATTTAGGCAATTTGAGTTATGAGTCTATTTAACCTAAACAGTTCCATGGATGATTATTACACATACATACATATATCAAATCAACATTTGTAGTGAAAAGAACATCCATGTATAACCATTACCAAAATTGATCTAACCAATACTTACATGAATGATTTACAAAATGATTCTTGTCCATTGTACACAATTAGTCATTTCCAACACATAACTCTAATAATAGTAGCTCGCTATATGGAAGAACATAACAACATGCTTATAAATCATTCCCATTCAAGTAATTACAATTTCCTCCTCATTTTAGCACTATCACTTCTACCCACATTTGTCATTACAATTCATCATTGGCTCATGCATATTCTTGATACCCACCAAGCCAGTTCTACACCTTTGACATAGTTGAAGGTTGGTTTACATAACAGAGGTATAATTATGCCCTCTGTAACATGAGATGATGGTTGTAATAGGCTTTGAACTACATATAGATATCTTCTAGATAGTCCATAACATATCATGTGACAAAGTCATTCCAAGCATGCATTTTCCCAATACAAACACATATATTCCTCAACATGTCAACAACCACAAATGATATCTCACAACACGTAAACACTAATAACCATGTTACTTATATGTTTAGTGGTGAATTTTCTAGCTACAATTCTCAAACACAACCATAACCCTTGCTACAACATAATTGGGTTTCCCCACTCACATGTATGCACTCTAGGTACCTAATCCACTCTTAAACATTGCATGCACCTCTTCCTTCTAGCACAACCATACACATACACTACCCTTCTCTACTAAACAACCCCTTGAGAAGTCCAGTATACCTAGTATCCCTATGCAAGAAGAATCGTAATTCAATACCCCCTTGTTAGAAGTCTTGGTAGGGTTAGTAGCAACGAAAACTCCATTCTCTAGTCCATGGCTCATAATTATGCCATACCTTTGCCGACTAACACGAAATCCACTCCCCCCACCTCCCCCCCATATATTAATCTTTAGTAGCATATTAACTCCATAAAAGGTACAACAAACAACTTGTATGCCCCATCATTTATACGACTCATTGTAGCTTCCTACTCTTATAGGCTATGTTTCAGCTTAAGGCATCTAAGGCTTCATACACTAGACCTCTCTTGGCTCCCTAACATACCCAAATGAGTGAGTGACTTTTTCAAAGAATTGAGTGAATTCCCTTCCGAAAAAACTTCCATGTACTCATCACTTGCAAGGAGACCAAGTACCCTACCAAAAACTAAAAAAAACACAAAAATAACACATAAAACAGAAGGGTGACAATATTTGGAAGAAAAACAACTCAAAACTCACCCTACTTTCCCTCCCAATAGTTTATTGCTACCATGGTACTCCTATAAATATTACCCCAAGTGCATCTTGTTATTTTATATAATTCAAATAAAACTCAAAGTAAAAGCTACGAGATGCTTACCATCCACTTCAATAGGGCTCACCATTCCAATTTGCGCCTAGTTAACATTTCCTTCACCTCGTGTTCTCATTGTAATTTATATGCTCGTATGCATTTATTACTTTGGATAAAATTGGGGTGTAACTTCATCTTTTGTTCATAAGGGTTTTAGATTTGATGATAAGATTTAGAATGCAATTTTTTTTTTTTTCAATTGTATAAGTTCGTTTTTTACTTCAAGGGTTTTAGATCCAATGATAAGATTTAAAACACAAACTTTTTTTAAAATATACATGCTTCCAATACTATTATTTTGAAGTGGTGTTGATTTTTCCTAAATGGGCATGTGAGGAGTCATGATAAAAGCCCATTTAGTCATCATGATATGTTATAGGTCATGGATTGGAATCTCTAACCAAGTTTAGAAGTATTAAGTTCATATGGTATTTTCCTATTAGCCTTGCCATATTTTATGTGATCCTCGTGATAAATGCATTTATTTTATGATAATTTTTGTTTTTAAATATTTATGTACATTTTTTTGTATGTGAATCTGGTGCATTTATTCAAGGATAGATATAATAAAGGCACATCAAGATGCATTTTTAGATGAATATACATTTATTTATTTTATTCATTTTTAATTGCATATTACATTGTTTTGTGTATCTAATTAATAGTTGAAGTGTGAAAATTGCTTTAACGATCGACACGATAATAGTTTTTTTTTTAATTTCTTGTTGCATTTAAAGTCAATGTGTTTAGTGACAATACTAGAAACTCGATCAGAGTTGTTCACTCAGCTTATGAACCTATCAAAGACAAATGCAATAAATTAAATGGCTAAGAATAATATACTAGTGTACATGTCATTTCTAATCTTTAAGATGTCTTCGAAGGATTTATCCATGGATTTTGCACTAGGTCCACCTAGGACATAGTGACGGTTTGATGCTTTGTTTGTTGTGGCTGACATGTTTTTGAAGATGACATGCTTCGTTCCTTATAGAAAAATTGGTGATGTGACTCATTACATGGAGTTTTTCTTCAATGAAGTGGTACATTTTTGCATGGATTGTTGAAGACCATTACATCAAATAGAGACATGAGGCTTCTAAGCCATTTTGAGGACTTTGCAGAAGAAAATTGGGGTAAAATTACAATATAGTTTAACTTGGCACTGGAAAATAGACTACCAAGTTGTGAACTAAACTTTGGTGATTATTTCAAGGTTTTTGGTTGGAGATAAGGAAAAACAATGGGATTTAGTTTTGATGTAGGCGTAGTTTGTATATAATAGTTCGAAGATGAACATGTTGATTGGGAAATCACCATTTTAGATTGTATATGTACATAATTTGAGGGGTGTTGTAGAGTTAGTTGATTTGCTAGTAGAGATGAGGATAAGTAATGAGGTTGAATCTTTCACATAACAAATGAAGGAATTGTATGCACAGGTACATGACAATTTGAAGTTTAGAAGTGCAAATTATAAAGAGGACATATATGTGCATAAAAGGTTCAAGTATTTTGAAGTTGGTGATGAAGTGATGGTGCATCTAAGGAAATAACATTATCCGAAAAGTGCATATAGTAAATTGAAAGTGTGGAAGATTGGTCCATGTGAAATAAAGAAAAAGATAATCTAGAATGCATACGATGTCGAGATACATAAAGAATAAAGAATATGACATCTTGCATATTTGCTACGTGTCAAAATTGTATTCATATGAAACAACGCAAGATTATGTTGTAGAAGATGCCAACGTGGATTCTTGTATGCATATGTTGAATGAGATTGAACATAAAATTGAAGATGTGTTGGATGAAAAGGTTTTGGAGATGCACAACAAAGTGTATAAGGAGTAGTTGGTAAAGTGGAAAGACAAAGCTATTGAGTTAGTAAAGTGGAAAGACAAAGTTATTGAGGAGAGTGCTTTGATGTTTGAAGATGAGTATTAGAAGGTTTGCAAAGGAAATATGAAGATATACGAAGAACAATGCATATGAATCACATGGGGACATGTAGTTTTTTATTTGCACGGGGTTTTTAATGTAGGGGCATCATGTGCATGGTTAGAAATAACTGCATAAATAAAATAAATAGTAGATCCCCAAGTGCTAACTCAATCGATTCAACCATCTACATAAGGAATGTTGCCAATGGGGAGGCGATAGGTCACATGTTCAAATCTAGTCGAGTCCCTTGGGTCACTAGTTGCTATTGTGGCTAGCAGTTGAGCCACTCTCCATCTGGATATTCTAAGGAATAGGGGGGATTTTGTGAGGTTTTCCTTGGAGAAATAAATAATAATAAATAGTTGTGCAAAATGGTGCAAAAGAACGACAATTCACATGTGCATGAAGAGGTGGAAGAACAAATAGAGGAAACTAATATGCAATATGAATGCAGAAGGCACAAAGAACTTTAGGTGCAGTTCATGGAGAAATATGTCAAAGATGATACAACATATGCATGAGATGAAGCACACAAGAAGAGAAAGGACATGACATAAAGCAACAAACATGAACATATATAAACACCAAGGAAACAATGGTGCATGAAAGGATGAGGATGTGATGTGATTCCCAAGGCATAGATAGTGACAATATAATTGATGAAGTGGCACACAATGAATATGAAGAGACAATTATGAAAGTGTCAAGAATGAAATCATTACTAAAGGATAATTTTATGTTGATTAAAAAGCATGTTATAAATAGTATGCTCGAAAAGGAGATTGGGTTGGCCATTGAAAAGTTAATCAGCTAGAAGTGGGTGGCTAGGAGCATTGTGATGGTGGTAGAAGTTGTAGGTTTTGGAGGATGAGAGGGGTTGAGAGGAGATCGAGGAAGAGTAAAAGAACTGGGGGAAGAAGATTAGTGATGAACAATAGGTAGTGGCTGATGTTGCAAAGGAGATTGTACACTAAGTGATGAGTCGATGTAGAGAGAAGCACTAAAACACATAGATGGACTGCTTGCATATATTCATGAATTTAAATGAGAATCAATAGACTAGTTTCTTGAACCCTTCTTATTTATTGTATTAATGTTTAATTTCTTTCTCACAAACTTAGTTTGTTGCATAGTTTAATGAATTTGCAAATTGTTTAGATTCGACCCATGCACAAAATAGAAATAAGGGGCCCATTGAGAATTCCCCTATACCATAGAGTCATAAAGGTTAGTAGAATGTTGCTACAAACTAATTGCTAAATCATCTAGCTCAAACCAAGAAGGGTTAAATTTGAAGGGAATAGGCCTGAAATCCTACAGGTTGATGTCTAGAGATATAAACATGCTATTAGAGATTGAATAGGGCATGTTATTTGATGAGATGTAGGGATTTTTTTTCTTAAAAGAGTTTTGAATGAAGAATATCCATAAGTGTACGTTAATGAAGCCCAAACCAAATCTTCTATTTGTGTAAGTGAAGTTACTCCTTTTGAGCTTCACATCCATTGGGTCCCATTTGGAGATAATGTCTTCAATAATTTCCCTCCGAGCTTCTGTTACTATCTACCTCCCTTTCGTTTCCTTTTAATCCACCTCCCTCTCTTTTCCTTTTAATCCAAGATGAAATTAAGGTCCCACTCTTTTTGGGCTTCACATCCATTAGGTCTTGTTTGGAGATAATGTCCTCAATGGTTTCCCTCTAAGTCTCTGTTATTATCTATCATCCTCTCTCTTGTTTTTTTTCAAAGTGAAATTTAGGTCCCTTGCTAGATTTTTGTTATGACTTTATTAAATAGAGAAACAAAATCTTTGTTTTTTCACCTATAGTTTGGAGCATGCTTATTATAGCATCTTTGTTTTTTCACCAATAGTGTATTATAAATGTGAAATTTTATGTGGCTTTGAATTTTAGGAAGTAAAAGAAAACATCTAGTGATTGGTCTTTTAAAAAACATTTACAAAATATTACAATATGTTGAGTCCCATGTGGATGTTAATCCCTTAAGGCTTCACTTTTTATGTTAAAGTTTCTATAGCGCGAGTCCTTGACTATGAGAAACGTGGGAAAGTTTTCTATATTGTAATACAACAAGCACTGATATTTGATTTCTAATTAATTGTCTAATTATATAACTTTAATCTACTAATTTTACAATTCCATGAAAAGATTTTCATTTCTTACTTAGATTTTATTTCTAAATCAAGTCTCATCGCAAAAACATGATAGATATCCACTTGAATTATAAAGATTTATTTTTAATGTATTCTTCTTCTCTAATTATCTTGTCTTGCTTCCTCCCCAACTTTTGAGGATCCTCCTTTGACGATGGCACTAACCATTCCTTGTCAAGGAAATTATCTAGTTGATTTTCAATTAAGAACTCATTCCTAGATGAAGAATACCAAGACTTATGAGAATGGTTCTTTGTACATACTTTATATTGGAGAGGGACGAGATTTGATCCTTCGTCACAATTTCCCATCCTTTTATTTAAAGCATTCCTTTCCCTTTGTGTATTTAAAGTATCTTTTTGTATTTGCTACTTACATTATTGGAGGGTTTTTTTATATTTTATCTTAAATAGATTATTATGATGTTTTTAACTTTTTGTTATCTATTGAGGTAGATATATTTATTGGTAGTTGTTGGTTATTGCTATTTTTGTTGTCATTGTTGGTTTTTCTTTTTCTTTTATAATTTCGCGACTTTTTGAAGTTATTCTCCTCATGAGGAAAATGCTAACAAGGAGATACTTGAAAAAAATGGATTTTCAATACCAAAGCATCTATTACTTGCAAGGAAACTATCCACCATGTTTTGGGTGCATTCCAAATCTCCCCTTCCCTCACTCTAGGATCTTCATATGAGATCCTTTTTTATTGTTTTTAGAATCTAATGCAACCCAATCTTTTAGAGATGGGCTCGCCACTTCGTTGTTCTTCTTGGCCTCATTGCTCACACAATTTCCATCTTTTTTTTAGCAAATTAGCTACTCATCTATTGATATTATACACAAAATAGTACATATATCCTGTTTGAGGTTAGAACTCTAGGGAGTCTAGCCTTTGATTAATATGACTATGGATATAGTTGTTCTCACTATAACCTCTTTTCCTTGGAGGGAATATAACAAAATTTAAGAAAAAATAAGAGACAACCACATAACTATTGAACTAGTCTTTACTATGTTGATTAACATGTGATATAACTATTTTAAGATATTTAAAAAGAACAAACATAACACAGAGACTTGGCATTATTGCTTCTAATTCTCATCCTTCGAGGCCGAGTCCACATAAATGTAGAATGGTGGATTGGCTTTGGCTGCCTAATCATCTACTTACGGTGTCTACCCTTCCTCATATGGGTCCTCAACCACAACTTTGATTCCCTATATAGGTTTCACCAATGCTTCATATTTTTTGTCCACGAAGTTCAATTTATCCAGAATTTCCTAGTACTGGATCCCTTTCTCTCCAATAACTTGAGTAACAAAAGACTTGTTATGCCAATAAAGCTCCACCAACTTTAAAAATTTGGTGTCTTGGCTTCTGGAAAATCCCATATTTTGAATCCAATTCAAAAGTTTTGCATCTACCTTCTCCATGGAGGTGTTTCCCCTCTTCTTGCAGCCTAGTTTCTCAATTCTTTCCACTCCCCCCTTAATTGGAGCTGCAAATCTCTTGTGGTGTATCTCCATTGTTGCCATAACCTTCGTTTGAGCTCCGGTTCTCTTATACTTTTGCTTTTGTTCTCTTGGATTCCTATAGGCCTAGGGTTTGCCTCGCCCTACCCCTTTCCTCCTTCCAGCACCCTCAACTTCCATTGCTTCCTCCTTCTTGCCCTCTATTTCATATATTCGATTCCCTTCGAAAGAGTTGCTCTATTATTATTAAATCTTGCCCTCTACTAGAAACTAAAATGCCAACTCTTGAGCATGCTCTCCAAAGACATTGAAGATAGCCTACAATTAGCAACAACCACCAACAAACTACTCTAAACCCACTCACTAGATAGAAATGGACCTTCCACCAGTGAACATTCACTGTAGTGAACTTCATCGGATAACCAAGCCTCACCTAGTAGTAGGCTACAACCATGAAACACATAAGTCTCTAATTAGAGGGACTAGAAAATTTCCCTCCAAATCCAACCAGGAAAGCCAACTTCCTCATATTTGACAGTTCCTCCAATAAAATAACACAAGGTTGTCATATCTATTTCAAGCTAGAGACCATTTGTTTCCATCATTCTCTAGATAGATGGATTAATGCAAATGCAAGAGACAAGTCCGTACACAAGATAAAAGAACCATGCAATAAGTTTTCTCTATTATCCCTCACCTCACCTCACCCCACCCCACCCTCATATATGAGAGTGAATGAGAGTGGGGGACTAGCACCCACATATGTAACTATAAGGATTTATTTATTAGAGATTTGTTAACGACTCCTCATTCCTCCTCCGAGTCCCATCGCTTGCCTTGACATTATAAAACCTCAACAACCCTTTTCCTTTGGTAGTTTGCATCCCTCCCACACCAAAACACATCCATAACACCCCATTAGATGACGCACAACTTCCATCTTTATTTGGCTTACCATGTGTGATGTGCTCACCTTACCTACTCTAACGACAATCAAAGGTGGGAAACCAATTAAATCACCACAATTCTTGTTATCCACGGAGCCCTTAAAAAAGCAACCGAGTTTTATTTCTATCGAGTGGGTTGGTTTTTTTAAATACACTTTTTATTGAGGGCGTTATATATATATTTTACACTTTTTATTGAGGGCGTTATATATATATTTTATTATTTAGTTGAACACTTTTATTCAGTCAATCACACGATGCACTAGTCATGTGTATATATATACATACCTTCAGACCCATTGCATTTGTGTTGTGATCTTGGAATTGAACGAGTTTCGAAGGACCGTTTGCAAGAAATATGGCGAGGCAAAGTACCATACTGCTGTTTTGGAGCTTGGTCTTCTTGGGTGCCATCGCATTTACCCAGGTTATTGATATTTCTTGCCATTTCATGCAAAACTCAAATAGTTATTCTTCAAAGTTGGTTTTTTTCTTTGGATAAATCTAATATCAGATCGGCACCGGGGTTTATTGCACTCAAAATTCATAATGTGTGTGTTCTGTTAGACGATCTATTCTTCCTTGCCGTGTTTTTTTTATGGGTTTTGCACTGGTTGCATGTTTTTTGTTTGCGATCTGGATCCCTGCAGATCTCAGTGCTTTTTTTGTAACTTGCTTTGAGAAACGTGCCCCGAGGTCGGGGAAAATGGCATAACATGGACTTCCTTTTGCTTTAAGTGTAGGTGAAATTGCCTGGGACTTGTACCTGGTCTCGTCCTTTTTCAACATGCCATTCGGTTGGGGCAGACCACAACGAGAATGGAACCCTGGTAGACGGCTTCGTTGACCTCACCAGAGCACACATATACTGATCTTATTTGAAAGTTGAAAAATTGCAATCACTGCGAAGAGAAGTCTTGTTTTTAATTAGTAGTTGTCTAAAATGTTTGGATTCTTGAAAATAAGGGAGTCCCACATGGTCAGCAGACCTCCTTGATCATTGGGATCAAAGTACTAAAGGCATTGATCCGATAAACAACTCCTTCCAATGACGTCTCATAAGGAGTTCATAACAGCGAGAGAAGTTCCCTCCTTATCATATGAGTAATGGGTTATTTCTTCCCATATAGGTATTATTGAACCTCCACTCTCCTGACATGCAGATGTTAGACTAGTGAGCTTTTACTGTTTGTAGAGGGCTAATGTGGTGCACTGAACAAACACATAGAAAAGTAACACTGTCTTGGAGAATTCCACTAGTTGTGTGGGAATTGACCTCCAGTATGAGCCCTATCTTGGAGCATTCCACTGGTTATTTGGGAATTGAGCTCCAGTATGGTAATTGACCTCATTAAGAACGAGACAAGTTTCCTCGTTGACACATGGGTAATGTTTGATTTCCTCCCATATAGGTAATTCTGAACCTCCACTCTCCTGACTGCAGATGTTAGATTAATGGGATTTTACTGTTTGTAGACTGCTAATGTGTTGCACCCAATAGACAAGGACAAAAGTAACACCGTCTTGGAGAATTCCACTGGGTTGGGAATGACCTCCAGTATGAGCCCTATCTTTTATTGAACCACATTCTTTGCACTGGGGCTTCTAAGTGACTTTTTCACTTGGTACATCATTTCGAGGAATATCTTGTAAACACAGCTATTCTGATTTCCTTATTTAATTTCTTGGTTCCTTTACCCACACTTCAGTATCCCATAGAAGGGCTTCATTTAAGCCAATTAGTTGTTCTTGCCTTATGCCATGTTTTCCTTACAATTTCCTCCACGTAAAGGTCTGTTTTTCCACTTAATAGTCCATTTCTTTGAGGTCTTCTTCAAGAGATTATTACTTCATAAAAAATAATATAAACTTAATTGTATTTTTTAAGGCCCAAATAGATAGCCCATTTGATAGGACCCGATTTTATCATTGGAGAGATCACATTTACTTTTTCCTTCCACCCCCTAAACAATACTATACACGTGTGCCATAGCACTGCACTTGACACCAAAAACTTGAAGCAAATTGTGATGTTTTAGAGGTGCATAAATTACTCATGGCATAGAACTGGAGCATTGCACCCTTCAAAATTAAAACTAAGAGTGCATGTGCTGGCATCGACTGTAATTACTTGCCATTTGTTCAAAGAAAATATGCTCGATGCACTACCTATGTTGTTTTGTCAAACTTAGATAAACTTCTAACTGCTCTGACAAATGTGATAGGCTCTACAGTCTACCACATGCAAACACTATTCACGCCACAAATTGTATGAAAGGATGTTGCCATTGCTGCTGTGAATTCATTTGTATGACATTCTAACCACAATTATAAAAACTGTACATCAAATGGAGAAAAAAATCATCTTTTGCTGGATCCATTTGCTGTCACCATAGCTCCAAATTTTCAATTTACAATTCTCTGATCATTGATGCATAGGTTCATCAGATTATCCTCCTTTACCTATATAGGTATATGTATACTTTTTAACAACCCAAACTTATGAAATATTTTGTTTTTCAATCACTTTACTTGGACATGACTGATAAAATTTGTAAATCATATAAGTATGAAAGTATGCCAGTCTCTACGTATGTTGAAATGGTACTTGTCTACAATGATTTCGCGTTACAATTATGTCCAGGTATAAAGATATCATTCCTATGTATTTTCTTGTTTTGCAGAGCTTTTCAGTTTGTTTTTTTGTTTCTGTTAATCTGTTGCCTAAGTCACAGGGTTCGTCGAACCTAAAGTTTGAGGTTTGAACTTCGGCGAACCTCAAGGTTCATCGAACATAATGCAGAACCTGAACGAACTCGAATGCGTGCCCGAATTCGAACCTTAGGACGAATTTGAAGGAGAATTTTATTGAGGTTTGGGACGAGGTTTCATTAGGGTTCAATATATATAGCCGAACCTCATTCGAACCTTACTAGAAAATTCGAACCTTATTAGAAAATTCGAACCTGAATCGAACCTAATCGTTGTCGAACCCGAACTCAAACCCGAACCATGTGACTTAGTCTGTTGCTTGTTTTAGGCTTTGTTGGTTTTGTGTGGTATTGCTTGTTTCTTCTACGTCCATTTGTACTCATGCGAGTTTGTAGTCCATGTTTGGCTTGGAGCATAATTTTATCAAATGGGCTATGTATGAGCTTTAGAGAATTTGTTTTTATTAATTTTTGGTTTTATGGTTTCTATCAGGCCAAGAATGAGAATCCGGAAGAGATAACACACAAGGTATACTTCGATGTGGAGATTGCTGGGAAACCTGCTGGTATGTACTTTTCACATATTATGTTTTGCTTATCTTTTCACAGGATTGTTGGTTGTATAATGGGCATTCAACATTGTTTTCCTTCCAAAAATATAAAGTTTAAGCAGGTTAAAGAATTTTCTTTTTTTTCGGAAGTAAGTTCGATTATTAAAAGAATGGAATTGCTGATTTGCTGTGTAATTTAGAGGATCTTTTCTGCATCTTTGCATTTGAATGATTTTTCTGTTTGTTGTTTGAACAAATCATTCTAATAATATCAGGTCTAACCTTCACTTTAGCTTGGATTGAGTAAAAGGGGCCGAAGACTTGGTATGGGGCTCCTTGCTCATGTTGCATGGTGCGCCTCCCCAATTCTCTAGTAATTGGTGCATGTGCACCATGTCCAACTCTATCTTTTGGACTTGCATCATGATGGAATGAAAGATTAACCCAAATCAATGTACCATCGGCCCATGCAATATTCTTATTTGTTTGGGCCTGGTTAAACAAAATTACATTTTGTTTTTTGAGATTAAAAATAAAACTTCAATTCTTATGAGTTGTGAGGACTCATGAAACTCAATGATCAAGGGTAGATTGTTCCCTAACAAGGCAGATTTTCAAGAAGGGGGAGTAGGGAGGAGCTAGTTGCAAAATTTTGAGATCCACTTCTACGCTGACTTGCAAGAAAATAATGCTTAAGGCTTTCAAGCTGCTTGCAAAAAGAGCCAAGATGCTAAGGGATTCCAAGATGAACTAGTCTATGGCCAACAATAAGCTCACCCAAGATAAGGGATCACACAAAGAGGCCATAAATAAAATATTTCAATATCTATCTTAAGTAAAATAAATTCTATATCAACTCTATAAAGAGAGAAAGAGAGAGTAATTTAATTTTTTTTTTTTTGATTTCGTGAATAGATGCTTTCTACTTCCTACAATGAGGGAGATGCGTAATTCCTTGAATACTTAATATTATGGAGTTGATGGGATATTGATTGCTCAACAACAGGAGCAACATACTCAACAACAAGAGTATCTTATAGACTCATTAAGTGCATCACATGTCACTTACAAGGAATTGAACCTGGGTGGGGAGGATAATTCCTCCCATCCACCCAAGCTACATCTAATGGACATTATATATATATATATATATATATATATTGAAAGTTGACTCATGGCATTAAAAAAATATTCTTACATCCACCTTAAGTAAAATAACTTTAAATCAACATTTACCTTTAAGTAAAACAATTTTATAGAGAGTAATTGAAAGGAAAAAATTCTTATTCCGCACATAGGTGCTTTTTAATTCTCCATACGAGGGAGATGTGTAATTCCTTCAATGTTTAATATTAAGTTACCCGAATACGGATATGGATCGATCCGCTAGTTTTTTGAAAAACCAGGGGATTAGGATACGGTCGGGAAACGATAAGTACAAACCATATAAATATATTTTTTATAAATTTAAAAAATAAAAATTATAATTTTTATATATTTTTTATAAATTTAAAAAATAAAAATTATAATTTAAAAAAAATAAAAATTATATTAAAATTATAAATTTTATAATATATAACTTGTATATTTATATTATGCAATACTTATATTAAATAACTAATATATAAGTTTAATAAACTTAAAATTAATATAGTATTTATAAGTATTAAACATTAATTTTATTTATACAAATTATATTATAAATATTCTTAATATTTTTTTTTTGTAAATAAAAATATATATTAAAGTGCCTTAGCAGAAAACTTGCGTGTCTGAATGTACATGATAGCATGCCAACTGTTCTGCCACCGTAGTGGAAACCAGAACGCATGGACATGACAACTGTTCATAGTTCCAAAACTTTAAGAAAAAGTGACAACTGTCGACATACAGACAAGGGGACTTGCCACATGTTTTGCCACTAGCGTGGAAACCAGAACAGGCGGTGGATTGAGTGCCTCGACCACTTATCGGACTTGAACCTATCGAACCTGAACTAAAGACTAAGGTAGGAAACAAAAACTTAGCCATTAAACCGGTGAAAAAAACCTGTGAGAATGTTAGACATGGGGCGAGCCTGGGTGTCCATCTTGACGGAATCTGAAGGTGAAGGGTTGACAACAAGTCGGGCAACGACTCTTCTCAGGTTCGCTTGATAGGGAATCATATAGGATGTCCAGACGTTTGTTGAAGAAACTCTGGCGGTGCTGCTGCTCTGCCAGGTCCCTTCTCATCTCCAAGATTAAGACCAGGTGGTCTTCTGTGAGTCTGTAGAAGTCTGGAGCTGGGTGACTATGGTCATCTTGAGTCTGGTCTTCATCCATGGTGGTAGCAGCGGAGTCACTTGTAGCAGCAGAGTCCGTGACAGGGTCTTCGTCGATGGTGGCGGCGAAATTTTGTCCCGAGTGGTCCTCCAGAGGTAAGACTTCTTCCACAATGCAACCCGTCATAACTGACTCCTTAAAGGGAATGGTGGTGCAAGTGACAGGCTAGTCCTCCAGGGCGGTTGATGGTAGGAAAGGCAAAAATTCCTCCCAATTGGGTGGAATTTCTTCTTCCACCGGGCATCCACCATGGAGACTCTCAGTGTTGGGAGGACGAGGCTTCGATTGAGCATGTGCAAACCAATTATGCCTAGAGGAAACCAGATGGTCCCCGCCTGGTACGATAGCTCAAGAGGCATGTCTCGGGCTGTAGTGTGTGCCATGGAGACCCTCTGTATTGGGAGGCCAAGGCTTTGTAGGAGCTTGTGCAAACCAATTCTGCCCTGAAGAATCCGGATGGTCCCCGCCTGGCATGAGAGCTCGAGAGGCAGGCCCTGGGCGGTTGTGTCGGCCAAACTTGCTATAGTAGGCTGGCCCTCGTCGGGGCTTGCCTCTTTCTCGTGGCATGGCTGCGCAGAGCACCAGGCAGGCTGAAATTCTGGCTGAGCAGGCTAAATCTTGGAGCAAAACTAACGAAATGATGTTGTGCTTTGGGCCCAAGTGCCCAATATAAAACTTCCCGCACGGTGAAAAGACCAGGAGGGCAGAGACATTGATGGCTATGGTATCCATTAGTGTAGGTGTAATGGCCATAATCGAAATCGTACAGAAGTCGAGGAGTCGAGCTTGGGCCTCCATTAAGGCCCAACGCACTAAACCCTGGCGCTCATGCAGACTAACCATCGCGACTGGACAGGGGGGAGGGTGACGGCGAGGGGCTTTAACTGCCCTCATAATCATCCCATCTGTTGACGCGTGTGGCCCATGTGTCACCCCATCCGGGGAAAATATTCTTAATATTTATAATTATAAACATTCTTAATATTAATTATAAACAAGGTCAAATTATAAACATTCTAAACATAAAGTAAAAGGGGCAAATTATTTAATAATAAACATAAAGTAAAAGGTAAAGGGGTCAAATTAGTTAATAATAAACATAAAGTAAATGGGGCCAATTATTTAATAATAAAATTAAGTAAAAAGGGATAAACATAAAGAAAAAGGGGGCAAAATAACATGAATTGGATTCATGAAATAACATAAACCATAAGAAATAACAGAAATCATCGGGGTGAGTTTGATTACAGTGTGTGGGCGTTTCAAAATTACAAGTATCGAGTAATTGTGCCCAAAATTGACCACGCGATGTAAATTTCTTTTTTCTAGTGCATATGTATTGGATCTGGAATAGGCGATAGGAGAGTACCTTTCCTGCCTGTTCCCGTCGCAGTCGTGAATAGAAGGTAACACCACGTAAAGATGTCGTTAAACCAACTCTTTTGTGAGAGAGTTGCTTACCTTAGAAGTACGCACCATAATGAACGAAGTATCACTCAAAGTGCAATGTATTAACTAATTCTTAAGAGTGAAATGGTCCTCGGTGGATTTCGATTCGAATCTGTATTGGATCCGAGGATCCACGGATCCAACCCCTCGACCCCATGGATCCGGGAACATAGGTTTAATATGGAGTTAATACATGTTATTTAAAAAAATATTAGTAACAAGTAAATATTTCAATATCAACTTTACACACACATATACCACGTGTCAACTCCATGTTGAACACGAAAGTAATTGCACATCTCCCTCGTACTCAACCCACCATTCAAATGTTTTAACCATAATTTTTTTTTTATGGTGGGTTGAGTACGAGGGAGGTGTGCAATTACTTTCGTGCTCAACATGCAATTACTTCTGTGCTCAACGTGGTGTGTGTATATATATAACCAACGTAGATCCATCTTAACTTAGGATCTATCATGCATCGAGAGGCATCAAATCCACCATATTAACTTCTGATCTATCATGCATCGAGAGGCATCAAATCCTTCGAGATGCAAATTTTCTTCGAGTTTTGAACTCTAAAAAAATTTGCGTCTCAAAGAATTTGATGCCTCTCGGCGCATGATAGATTCAGAGTTAAGATGGATCTATGTTGGTTTAGTTGAGTGCCCAACATAGGGTTATGACATAACTGCATAAATCCATCAATTGAATTATATTCCTAAAGACCTTGGTCTTATTCCAATCGCAGTCCTTCCACCGGTTAACAAGAGATCGAAGCCCGAACTTTAACAAGTGGAAGTCCAGAATATAAGCTCTCTCACTTGGTCCAATATCATCTTTTCAAGGTTGGGAAGTATGAAGTGCTCCCTCATCTAGGGCCAAAGGATCGACTCTATGGATTGAGAGTAAAGGGGTTTTGAATAGTGTTAATTCTTTTTCTAAAAGATTTCAAGGTTGAAAGCAATTGTGATTTGGTCAAAGTCTTCCCTTGGTGCAAGAGGATATACGATCGCCAAATCAAGTGTTCCATGACATGCCAAATTTTAACCCATGACCTTCTAGTTTAGAAAGGGCTTGATATCCTCTTAGGTCTTTGAATTGCTTTGAGTAACAAAGGTCTATTCAACTTTAACCATGGTTTGGGTTGAATGCAAGTGTCAAAAGGTTCATGCTTGGTGATGTCTTGTTTCCCTAGGGAGCTCCATGAATGATCCATGAATGATATGTATGAGCACCTTTTGAGCCTCCCTTCCTTCGAAAGCTTAGATAACCCATTTAGCAGTGAAGGGTCAAGCTTATGTATGAGTTGTGATGATTCCCTTTCCACCCTAATCCCTGGGAGTGCAACAAAGATTCCAACTGCCCTTGCCATCTCAATTTTTTCCTCGAGTAGCTCAAGGGAGATTTTTCCAAATGTTGAAAGGTGCTAGTCAATGACATCCAACAAGAGTAGTAGGAGACTTAAGTTGCAACTAGAATCTCAGTGCAAATTTGAAATTGGTTGGCCATCACCAAAGGCTTAGTTAACCTTTTTTCTATTTTTACTCCATGCTCTGAATAACCATCCCCACAGTTCCTTGGGTTATGCGTGAAAGGTGAAGTAAATGCCCAAGAATTGAAAAATTTGTTGTGGTTTGATTTGTGACTATCCTTAGCTTAACAACCATTTGGGAATACCATGGGGACTTTATCTATAGCATCGGGTTTTGGTCCATTGAATTTTTGACCTAGACATTGTATAGAAAGTTTGGAGACACTCCATAGTGTTATGATGTTATTCACTCATTTTTACTCCTCGAGGATGGTGAGGAGGGAATCATTCACAAAGTTCCCATTAACAAATTGCCTATCTTTCGTCTTAGGGAGAGGGAACCCCTTGATGAGTGCTTGTCCCACTTCTTGGGCAGTCAAATATCCCAAGGCATTAATTGCCATCACATAATTGGCAGTTGCTGAAGGACAACCTTAATGGATTGACCAAAAGAGGTCCACTTTCTTTGATTTGCTTCTATGAATGGATAGGCACGCTGATTCTTTTGTGAACAAAGATTCAATTGCACCAAGAAATAAAGGCTTGAAGCTAAGGGATTTAAGCATTGATAAGATGAAGGGCCATTCGACCTTGTCATAAGCTTTCTTAAAGGCAATTTTTAATTTTAAAATGTAGTGTTGAGCCTTAATTAAGCATCTGGCCCAAAATACAAAGAACATTTTATTATAAGTTTATGATATTTTCTTTGATCAATTATGATTTGCAACTTCTTTAAATTTATTTATGATATTGCATGGTCTGTGAACCATGGTACTTTTATAGTCCCTTTACTTTGAGAACACTGTAATGTTTTTTTTAAAATGCGCCATATATTTCATATAAATCAATGCACATGTATATTAATAAGGTCACATCCATGAGCCAAAGAGTGGTCACATGAGAGCCCCCTTCCTTCATATGTAAGGAGAACTAAGATGTCCACTTTCGCTCCAACTTGAACAGTATCTATCTTTCCTAAAAATGTCATTCTGGGTTGAGATCTAGATAGCAAGATTTGATCAAAAGCAAAAACTTGCCCCAGTTGAACGATGTACTTGCCTCATGAAAAGTTGCTCATTAACGTCATTTCCATAAGAAAGAGACGCATGTTAATGTGATCACATTCCACATACTTTTACTTGCCTGTTGGATCATGGGCTTGCTCTTGAACACAACCCCCTTTCAAATGAAAGAGGAGAAACAATGACAACACTGTACTTAACAACATTTCAGGCCTAGAAATTTTTGGCTAATTTTTTAATTCCACATTATAATGCTTAACCATTTCAGGACTGTGACAAACCACATAACAATCATTTGTAAGACCGATGCATTGTATTTGATCCTTTACTGCTAGGTTGCTATGAAAGACTAACCACCTAAGTACTTGGGTCTTTAAAGAAGAGTTTAAATATCAGAACTTTTTCAATGCATTATCTTTTTCCAGCAGTATCAACCTTTTGTTCCTTATCAGGAACATATGCACAGATTGTTTATTTTGGAGTTATTTCTAGATTCTTGATAAAAGAAAGGATTCTCTAAAAATATTATACATTGTGAAATGCTGTCTTGTAAGAAGAGTTTCTAAATATTCACAATGTTATTCAGGTCGAGTTGTTATTGGGCTCTTTGGGAAAACTGTACCCAAAACTGTAGGTAAGTAATTCTTTTGCACAATGACAAGCTAATGCTTTTGTTATTGTTCTTAAACTCTCAGTTTATGAAATGTTACATATTTTGATTTTGCGTCTGGGAAAACACTTACCCACTTACTCTAAATTCTTATGGTCTCCTTGGCAGAGAATTTCCGGGCGCTTTGTACAGGTTTCTTTTCTGAACAATTTCAGCATTTTCTTGAAGTTTATCAAAATTGTATCTGGATTGATACTTATTATTATATAGACAAATAAATTTGACATTAGTACAATTATCAATGCAAAGGTAATTCCTTATTAATGCTCTTTGCTTATTTCTGCAAAAACAACATATAACATATTCTTTCAAGTAGTGTCAAAGCGAAAATAAATAAATAAACAGAAAATGAGCTTTATTAATGTTATTGTCTGCAAATGATTCAATTGGTCAACGAGATTGATAATCAGATATTCATAAGCCATCTTCAACATATATCTAGTACCACGAACAAGTAGCCTAGCTAGTATCATGTATGGTAGCTATCTCTTGTCTTTTGTGGCTGCCATAGTTACTAAATGGAGTTATATATGGAGGATGCCAGGAACATGATGTCTAGTATGTGCTCCTTGTTGTATGTATTTGGGTTCATGTTTGGGAACTACAATATATGTTATCCGATGCTGGATTAATGAGGCCTTTTATGGAGTCTATAGTTTGGAGTACGAAGGAAGTTGAGGCCTGTTAATGACCTGTCATAGTTTGGTATGAAGGGGTTTTGTTCATGCGTTAAAATGTTTGGTTGCCTTTCGATAGTCTTTGTATTATTTGTTGTTGATTCCTGGTCACAAAGGTTGAAAGTATTCATACATTATAGAGTCTTCATGCTCTGTTCTACTTTTCTATAATGTCATCTTTTGAAGACAAGTTTTGTAAGAATGTCAATTACAACTTGGTAAAAAATAAGCAAGCTTTTTGCAAGTTGGATTAGAAAACCTAAAACTCCTGAATAGATAGTTTTATGTGAATTAATTTTTTTTCTAGCTAATGTGAAAAGAGTAAAGCATAGGAAGCTTAGCACTTGGAATGCTTAAGTGGAATTCTCTTGTCCAAAGTGTGTTTTCGCAAGGAATTCACTCTACGTTATCAAAAATGTTGGATGACATTGAGTGCTAAATGATAAAGATTCTTCAAGCTTTGAAAGACCAAGAGAGGAGTGTTAGTCATGAATTATGTTTTGAACTATAGGTCAACAAAACTCAGCTTCAACCTCATGATGTCGACATTTGTTGGACATGAATTCTGTTTTGAATATAGGTCAATCCACTCTATGTACACATTTGAATGCTCCTGGCCTGATCACACATAACCCTCCACTTGTTGCATGTAGATTTCCATTTCCAATCGGCCGTTCAAGAAGGTTGTTGTCATGTCAAATTGGTGAACATGTAGATGCAGTGCAATTGCAGTTGCTGCAAGCATCTTGATGGAAGTCATTTGCACTACAGGTGAAAATGTTTCCAGTAATCGACACTCAACCTGCGTGGACCCATTTGCCATCAAGTGTGCTTTATGCCAATCAATTGATCCATCCAACCTATATTTCTGCTTGATAACCCACTTACAACAAACTCACTTCCTCCCTACAGGAAGATTTATAAGTATCCACGGTTGCTTTTTCATCAATGACTTGTAGTACTTTACATTCATGGCGTGCTGTGATTCAGTGGCTTTTTCAGCACCAATTGTTGTCTCCACTGTTTCTGATTCTGGTTCCTCGATGTACAATGCATAGTTGAACTTCTATGTGGCGGGTAATAAGTTTTGAGTTCCATGTTTGCCACTTCTATGAGCTAAGTTCCATGTTTGTTGCCTCTTCATCCTTTTGTAATGTGACATCCTTTTGCTTCTACAATGCATTTTGCTCTGCATCTGCTTGCATAGTTATTGGGATTCTTGCAAAGGTTCAACTCTTACATCATTGCAATTGCTTCCAAAATATTTTGCAACTGCTTCATGAGACTTGAAGTCCAACACTGTCATATATTTTTGCTCGTATTCTTTGCCCATCACTTCTTGTAGTAAACCTTATTAGATGAAAGACAAAGGATAAACTCTTAACTTCAGAGTATGCATCCACACAAGAATGAACTCAATAATATAGAGAGAACCCTTAAGGTAGGGTAACACCATCAGTTGCTCCTTATGGAAGGAGTTGCTCCACAAGCCATGCTTGCTACAATATACAATACTCAACATATCCATTACAACAATATTCACGTGTATATATACTTTCTTATGAGTATTTTTTGGGGTGTATGCTAACTACCCTTCATTATTACATTATTCCCTCCAACTACCTAGTGTGCCTTATTCCGTGGTTATGGCCACATGACATTAGTAATTCCCCTTGGGTACCTCCCTAAGCACATTACATTCCATCCCCCTTCACATGTTTGTCCTTGAAACATGAGTGGAAGCCATATACTATGATCAATTAAGCAATGTAGTCAATTGGTAAAAAAGAAGCACGAACATCCCATCTATTTGGGTGAAGTGTGGACATGGTGTCCAACTGCTTCTTGTCCACCATGAACTTGAGTATGGTTGCTCCTTTGGCATCTTGTTGTCTTTGTGCTAGTTTGATATTCCCATGCATTTCTTTTATTCCTCCATGTACCTCTATATAGGGTGTTGTTTCGTCTTCGTGTAGATCCATAGTAGTTGTTGATACCCATGACCTTGCCTTGATGATTGTTGTTTATAAGGGTGGTGTACATGTGATGATATACATCAACAGTGGCTATTGGTTCATCTTCATTTGACTCTTCAACATGTGGTTCCTTTCACGTGTATATATAATTTCTCATGAGTATTTCTTGGGGTTTATGCCAACTACCCCTTATTATTATTGTATTCCCTCTAAATACCTAGTGGGCCATATTTTGTGATTATGTTCACATGACATCGATTATTCCCCTTGGGTACCTTTCTAGGTACATTACATTCCATCCTCCTTCTAATGTTTTGTCTTTGAAACATGAGTGGAAGCCATATAATATGATATGTTAACCAATGTAGTCAATTGGTAAAACAGAAGCACAGACATCCATCTATTTGAGTGAAATGTGGACATGGTGTACAACTGCTTTTTGTCTGCCATGAACTTGAGTATGCTTGCTCCCTTGGAAGTTGGCATCTTGCTGTCTCTGTACTAGTTTGATATTCCCCATGTNATGTTCACATGACATCGATTATTCCCCTTGGGTACCTTTCTAGGTACATTACATTCCATCCTCCTTCTAATGTTTTGTCTTTGAAACATGAGTGGAAGCCATATAATATGATATGTTAACCAATGTAGTCAATTGGTAAAACATAAGCACAGACATCCATCTATTTGAGTGAAATGTGGACATGGTGTACAACTGCTTTTTGTCTGCCATGAACTTGAGTATGCTTGCTCCCTTGGAAGTTGGCATCTTGCTGTCTCTGTACTAGTTTGATATTCCCCATGTGTTGATTTTATTCCTCCATGACCAGGATCTGCCAATTTCTTTATGGACAGAAGCTACCTCCACTGCCGTGTATATTCAAAACAGGTGTCCACATGCTATCTTGAAGGACAAGACTCTTGAAGAGGTCTTCTCAGGGATCAAACATGAAGTAGAGCATCTAAGGATATTTGGGTGTCCTGTGTATATTCATGTCCCTAAGGAAAAGAGGACAAAGATGGAACCCTCAGGCAAGAAAGGGATTTTTGTGGGGTACAATGAGAACTCCAAGGCTTACAGGATTTATGTACCAGGTCAGAGGCAAATAGAGGTAAGCAAAGATGTGACTTTCCATGAGGAAGCCGCATTTAAGAAAATCCAGAGAGCTTCAACAGGAATTAGAAGCGCCCTCTTCTGAAAATGAAGAGTCAGATGATCAGAGGGAGGAACCTCGTGAAGGGCCAAGTAATGAGCCCCTAGAATCTGCTGAAGTGTTAGAAAGAACTCTTGAAGAATCTCCAGCCAAAAGGAAGCCAGGATGGCTTAAAGAAATAGTGCATGAAGCAGAAAGGATAGTTGCTCCCAAAGGAACTTTCAGGGAAAGGAAGAGGCCTCATAGGTTTAGAGGCTATGTTGCACTGATGAGCAGCATTAGTGATGCTGAACCTTCTTCATTTGAAGAAGCAGATAAATTACAAGTATGGAAGGATGCCATGCTTGAGGAATACATGTCTATTATAAAGAACAATGTTTGGGACATTGTATCGAGGCCAAAAGACAAATCAATGGTTTCTTCCAAATGGATCTATAAGATCAAACATGCAGCTGATGGAAGTGTGGAAAAGTTCAAAGAAAGATTTGTAGCCAGAGGCTTCACTCAGAAAGAAGGAATCGACTACGAAGAGACTTT
>SNQJ01S0049442.1:112124-124058 GCA_010110895.2 Picea sitchensis | reverse complement strand
TATGGTTTGGAAGAGAAGCCATATCAAAAGTGAGTGTTGAATTTGGTAGAGAAGCCATATCAAGAGACTGAAAAAAGTGAAATTCATTCAGTTACTGACTAAAAAGCCAAGAATATTAAATTAAATATTGATTGGATGAATTTCAAGGAAAAACCAAATCTACACAAGTATGCACAAAGACTAAAAATTCAGCCATGAATCAATCAACTCAAAGATAAATAAGGGATAGTCGGCATAGAAAATTCTTATCCTTCACTCATCATCTATGCATAGAAAATCATGGCATTTGAATCTATAGGTCTTTAAACACCAAAGTGACGATCGTCGATTCGGCTCCTGGCTGACTGCTCAGGCACAGGCTGATGACTAAAGGGATAAGGGACAAAAGATAAAACCATAATCTTTTCATAATAATCAATAAAACCCACACATAAAAGTCATTGAAATCATAAGTTGGGTTCACCAAGGGAAATCAATTCAAAACAACAACGATGGGATGGTAGATGTGAGATGGGATGGTAGACTTTAATGGTTGAGATAAGTCTAGACAACCTCATTATATAATTAGAATCAAAGAGTTCCAAAAACACTAGAGACAAATAATGTGGTTGACCAAGAAACATTGCCATGGTTTAATCCTTGTGGTGTACCACATGACCGATACACTTGTTTAGTTTCCAAAGAGGCTTTTGAACAAGCAAAGTGAAGATAATATTGATAAGCCAAATGATCTAAATAATTATGTGGGTGAATGGACAAGTATGATCGACAATGTTTCTAATGATCAAACAAATGAAAGAATCATTGATCCTACCATCATTGATAGGGAATTATCACCCAATCCATCCCAAGAGGAATTCAAGAGGATAATTTGTGAGAAGGATTGGGTTACTTACAAATGTAGGGGTAAACATATTAAAAAACAAGCCAAAAGTAATCCAACTCAAAGTAACCTAATTTAATATCTAACCAATCCAAATACCAGTAATGAAAATCAAATAAATACAAGTAAGTGACCACATGGAACTCCTAAAGGAACCCAACCAACTCAAGTTATGAAGAAAAAGTGGTTACCTTAAAAAAAAAAGGTTATGAATTGTTTTTGCATAATTGTATGTTGGATTCTAGGGAATTAAAAAATGTTGTGCCAATAAAATTTATGAAAATATTATGACTTGAAACCACCAAACCTTATAGTAAACAACTTGGTGGTTTCATTCCCTGGCCTTGAGATCCTTGAAGAAGAAACCATTGTGAAAAGTAATTGGTTTTAAGAAATTCTATCATTTAGATATTAAAATGACATCTTAATGAGAACATATGCATTATATTTTAGGAGGAAAACTAGCATACCATTATTAGTGATTTTTTATTTATTTATATAATTTTATCATTAATTAAGGTTATATATTTTGGAAGTTTTAATTCAATTTCCTAAGTTTCAACATTTTACACCATATTCTAATATGTTGTGCATATACCCAATAATTCTTCCTAGTAACGAGATTATATTTTTTATATATAGATTTCTATTACAATTGACATGTGATGAGAGGAAAGCATTAGCTTACATCAACTCTTACAATTTTTCCTTTAAAGAAAAGATAATATAGTTTATTCATAATCTCATTAGTTGAGTTTCATTTGCATCATGAATTTCTTAAAATACATCCCAAAATACATATTAAATAAACTCAAATTTAATCACCATGGATTTCATCAACATATACATTAACATAAAACAATGGTCATATTCAAAATGGTTCCATGAATGTAACAACCATTGTATAACTCTATGCATGCAAATCCAATTTTAGATGTTAGTTTAAAAAATAAAAGCATTATTGTAAAAGTTGCTTGTATCAAAAAATAAGAGAACAATGTTGTCACAACAAAACTATATTTATTGTTATCTATATCCATGAAATTGTAATGAAGCCTTTCTTTAAAGTTAAATACATAAACACACACTAAACTGGGAGTTGACTTGATTCTCATCCAAGAACTTCCTAAAACTACTTAAAAAGAAAAATCACATCAAAACATTTTATACTTGACAACAAATAACTAAATATTAGTACACAACAAGTAAGAGTGATTTTGAAAATGTATCATAAAAAATAGACGTAGTCCAATAATAACAACTTAATATTTAAAAATACACAATTAAGGAAAACATAACAATGGTATTACATAATCACTACTTTCTAAATCCAAATGTATTGACATAATTTTGTCAACGTTGTACTAATTTTGCTCCTATTGTAGTAACTACTATAGACATATTTTTATATTTCAAGCTTTTTTTAGGTCTATGAAATATTGTGATATGTACTAGGTCCTTTATGGTGATGTTTCTTTACAGTTGTTGTCAGAGTCTAATTTTGTTCAGTTTGGGAACTATTCAAGGTAGTGGTGGCCCTGTAGCAGTCATGCTTAGCCCCTGGTCTCACTGTATATAGTTAGAATAACTAGTCTATGTTTTGTCTATTTTTTGCAACTTTGTCTATTTGCTTAGCAGTTGTATGGATTTCATATGTAACTGGGCCTTTGTTACTGGTTGTAGATGTACTTATACTTCTTCTTGAGGTACTACATGGACATGGCCGAATATGGCCCTGCCCATGTACATTGACATGCCCGAATTCAGGCATGTCCCTATATATGGACAAGGCCATATTCGTCCCTGTCCATGGACAGGGACAGGTCCGAGTTCGGGCCTATCCCTGTACATGGACAGGTCCAAGTTCGGGCCTATCCCTGTACATGGACAGGGATGAATAAGGCCCTGTCAACATTCTAAACTCAAATTTTTAACTAAAAATTTAAATTTTTTAAAAATTAAACATTTAAACATATTTGAAATTCGCCCCTATTTAAAAATTGAAAATTCGGCCCTACTTAAAAATTGAAAATTTGGCCCTGCTTAAAAATTGAAAATTCTTCCCTGTTTAAAAATGGAAAATTCGACCTTGTTAAAAATTGAAAATTCGGCCATGTTTAAACATATTTTAAACATGTTTAAAAATTTAAAATTTAAACTTATTTAAACATAAGGGACAGAGCCATACTCGACCCTGTCCATGTACAGGAATAGGCCCGAATTCAAGCCTGTCACTGTACATGGACAGGGTTGAATAAGGCCCTGTCAAAAATCGAAAGTTAACTTCTATATTATTTAAATAGAAATTTAAAAATTAAACTAGAAATAGAAATTTAAAATTTAAATTCTAAAATTCCAAAATAACATTAACTTCTAAATTCTAAATTCTACATGGATAGGGCTGGTTTAGTTTTATTTGTCAAATTATGCAATTTCTACTTTGTTCTTTGCTTAACAATTATTCTATTTCCTGTCTTGTTTTTACAACAGATCAAGGTTTTATTTGACGAGATTAAAATTTGTTTTGTTTTCTTTTTTCATAGTAAAAATTGGCCTGAGTACATGGACATAGGGTACCCAAAGGGAATTTAAGGTATATTATAAATTGACAAGGCCGAAAGCAATCTGAATAAAAAATTTAAATCCTAATTTAAAAAACTAAATTCTAATTTAATTTCGGCTTTGTGGTAAACTTCAAAATTTATACACATTTAAACATTATGGACAGGGCCATATTCAGCCCTATCCATGTACATGGCTGAATATGGCCCTATCAACAATCTAAAAAACAAATCTAAATCCTAACTAAAAATCTAAATTCTAATCAAATTTAAATTCTAATATAAAATCTAATTCTAATCTAAACATACATGAATGTCGCCCGTTGCTCCAACATATACAACACCATCGCTGCTCCAACGTCCACTGCCTATTTTCCTGCAACAAACACCCCTAGAAAATGCCAACAACAACAACAAACGCCAAACGCTCTCTGCACAACCTCTCTGCACAACAAGCTACGAACTCGCAAAAACTGTGAAAGGTGCAATGTGCGGGTAATATATAAACATTTGTTTGGCCGAAATATGTTTTGGCCAGAATATATTTTGGCCGAAAAGACATTACCGGATAAAAAAATATCCATTTGGATAAACTTTTACATGGAAATCAAGGGCGTCATCAGGGTGTCGTTCGATTTGACGTTCAAAGGTTCGGCCGAAAAAATGATTTTCAGAATTTTGGAGACCTGATTGTCACGAAAGTGTAACCCACCTTCATAATTCCACCTTATATATATTGAATATTACATCCATAGGAAACACCAACTTCCAAACTTCTCCAGCACCAACTAGAAGAAGGCACCAACCCCCTATTTACAGGCTTCAAACTTAAGGAAGCTACGACTTGCTAAGTTCTTCAGCTCCAAATGGAAGGAGGCTCCAACTCCCTAGTTTACAGGCTACAACCTAAAGGAAGCTCCAAATTCCTATATTTTCCAGCACCAACTGGAAGGAAGCTCCAACCCCCTAGTTTTATGAGCACCAATTCAAAGGAAGTTTCAACTCCCTTGTAATCACCAACCTTCTATCTGATGACACCAATCTTCCTGTGTTCCACCGAACCTCCCATAAATATAAATGAAAGACCCAACCTGTGACTGTAACTGTCACTGATACTGATACATAATCATCATCAACCTGTCACTTTTTTTGTCATTGATACTGATACATCATCATCATCAACCTGTCATTGTTTCTGTCAATGATACTGATACGTCATCATCATCAACCTGTCACTATTTCTGCCACTGATACAGATACATTGTCATCATAAAAATTGGTTCAACCACATAAATATTATACCAATATCACCAAGAATATCCCCCAAATCATATACACAATATCACCATGATATGCATTAAGCCATGCGCCAAAGTATGCCTCAAGCATGTAACAAAGCATACATGATATGCCTAAAAAAATGTACCAATATATGCATTAAACCATGTACCCAAATATGAATCAAGCATGTTCCAAGATATGCATCAAACCATGTGCCAAGATATGCATCAAAACATTTCCCAAGACCCCCAAGACATGCCTCAAACATGTACCATACTTTACAAGATACAACTTAAAGCATGTGCCAAAACTTTCAAGATATACTTCAAACCATATGCCAAAATATCCAAGATACAAGCCTCAAACATGTGCCAAAGCATGCCTTAAGCATGTGTCAAACTATCAAAGATATTCCTCAAATAATATGTCACAACTTCCAGGATATGCACATCAAAACATATGGAAAACCATACCTTTTATCATGTAAAGAACCTAGTGCATAATATCTCATATCATCAAACCTCCCTTGGCTTCAACATCAAGAGACAATCAATTTCTTCAAAATTTTCCTCATCCTCTCTAGAATGGTCTGGATAACTAGTGGGGCCTCATGTGACGAGTCCTATGCAACCTGTGGGGTTCTCATGAGATTCCCTATACCTGAACCGTGAGGGTATTCTCAAATAGGGTTACTAGAAACCTTTCTCCAATCTGCAGCTTTGATACTTGCCTCCTTCACACTCCTTTGCTACTCCAGTTTTTCTAAGAGATCACATAATTGCTTTATGAAACTTTCTTGGAGATAATGAGAGGCTCTTTGATGTGTATTTATACCCTTCCAAGTGACTTATTTACTTGATATTTGAGCCGACCTGTAACTTCTTGTTTGCAGAAACATTTATCCTCTAATTAATTTTGGGGCCAACTTGTAACTTCTTTGACCTTAGATCTGGGGCTTCTTGACCATACTTTGGGCCTTCATATTTAATAGGGATTAACTTCTCAACTGTGAGGAAACATGTGGTGTGCCACCTACCATTGTAAATGACTTTATGAAGAATATCAATACAATGATGTTTTGCATCCATTTGAAATGTACTTCACCATATTTTTCTTCAATCAACTTTGGGCTTGATGACCACACCTTTGGGGATTATTAACTACTTAACCACTTAGCCATACTTCCATGGATTCTTGTAGACTTCTTCAAAGCATATTCCCATGAGGGCCATGCTTAAAGATACACCATAAGGGGACCTCTTTGGAGACTTCTTCAAATACACCCATTACTTCTAGATGTTTCTAAACTTCTTCTAGGGTTGACATCAATGAAAACTAGGAAGTACCAATGAAAAAGAAGACTTGGAAGAGAATTAGGGAAGTATATATAAGAATCCACACATTGATCTACATAGCATCTTTCAAAGAATACGTGGGAGAGAAATCGTCGGTAGTTACCCTTTGCCATTGATGTCAAAGGGGGAGAGAAATAACAAAATCAAGAGAGAAAGATAAGAAGCATGGAGAGAGGGGGAGTGTGAGTGTTGCCATCAATACTAAAGGTGGATATTGGTGGAAAATTGGTTGTCATTGATGTCAACCCTAGAAGAAGTCCATAATCCTATAGAAGTAATGGGTGTATTTAAAGAAGTCTCCAAAGTGGTCCCCTTATGGCATATCTTTAAGAATGGCCCTCACGAGAAGATGTTTTGAAGAATTCTATAGGACGCCCCAGAATTATGGTTAAATGGTTAAGTTGTTAAGAAGCCTTGAAGGTGTGGTCATGAATCTTGAAGTTGATTGAATAAAACGAGGGTGACAAACAATGCAAATGGATGCAAAACCTCATTGGATTGATAGTCCTTGTCAATCCATTTATAATGGTAGGTGGCACACCATGTGGTTCCGCATGGTTGAGAAGTTACACCCTCTTAAATGTGAAGCCATAAAATATGGTCAAGAAGCCCTGGATCTAAAATTAAAGAATTTACAAGTCAGCCCCAAAATTAATTACATAAGATTTTCTTTTACAAAAAATAAGTTACGGATCTGCTCATAGATCATGTGAATAAGTCACTTGAAAGGGTATAAATACACATAAAAGAGCCTCTCATTATCACCAAGAAAGTTTCATAAATCAAGTATGTGATTTATTAGTGAAACTGAAGTAGCGAAGGAGTATGAAGGAGGCAAGTCTCGGAGCCACATATTGGAGAAAGGTTTCTGGTAACCTTGTTTGAGCAGTACCTCGGGGGTCAGGTATAGGGCATCCCACGAGGACCTCGTAGGTTTCACATGAATCATCATGCAAGGCCCCACTAGGTTCCCAATCAAGTCCAACAAGAATGAGGAAAAGATTGAAGAGTGTGCTTTTCTCTTGATGGCGAAGCCAAGGAAGGTTTTATGATATGAGATATTATGCACTAGGTTCTTTACATGCTAAAATGTATGGTTTCCCATATGTTTTGATGTGCATATATAGGATGTTAAGGCATATGCTTTGAGGAAAATCTTGGATGGTTTGAAACATGCTCAAGGCATATTTTGGCACATGTTTGAGGCTTGTATCTTGGATATTTTGGCACATGGTTTGAGGTATATATTGGACATTTTGGAACATGGTTTGAAGCATATCTTGGAAAGTATGATACATGTTTGAAGCATGTCTTGGAGGTCTTGGAACATGGTTTGATGCATATATTGACACATGGTTTGATGCATATCTTGGTACATGGTTTAAAGCATATCTTGGTACATGTTTTGAGGCATATCATGGATGCTTTGATACATGCTTGAGGCATACTTTGGCACATGGATTAATCCATATCATGGTGATATTGGGTATATGATTTGGGGGATATTATTGGTGATCTTGGCATAATATTTATGTGGTTGAACCAGTTTTTATTATGATTATGTATCAGTATTAGTGACATAAACAAGATGATGATGTATCAATATTAGTGACAGAAATAGTGATAGGTTGGTGATGATGATGTATCGGTGTTACACGTCAAAATTACTCAACTGGATAAGTGTCGCATGTTCCTCTCAATTGTCGTAGGTGTCGCATCTTCCTTGCAACTTTCGCAAGTGTCGCAAGTTGGTCACAAGTGTCGCAAATGATGTTCGAGCATACTGCCATGCTGACGACACTAAGGAGACACTTAAAACATCTCATGTGCTTGATTTGAAGAAGAAGAATTGATTTACTGAAGTCAAATAACTCTTGACACCTGAAGAGAGCTCTGAAACGAAGGTTTTGAGGGGGAGTGCTCCCCTATATCAGCTATAGGAGCGTTGACGCTCCCCTACAAGGCTTCAGGGAGCATTATAACACTCCCGTATCCCTCTGAAGGAGCGCTGCTCATCTTGGGAGCGCTGGCGCCCTCCAAAATCTTACCAGGGAGTGCTACAATGCTTTGATGCCCCTTCTAAGGGAGCGCTGCCTAATCTAAGGCAGTAGTTGGTCCGTTGAGGAGAATAAGGGGAGGATATTTCAAGATTAGGAGGCAGTTGTGTTCGAATTCTTGGTTTCATCAAGAGATCCCTGATCTGAGGAGGAAGTTCCCAACTTGTTCTAAAGATAACTCAAGAGGTTAAGCTCCTCTTAACCTATATAAGCAGACTCTATGATGGTGGAAAGGGGGAGGAACTGTTGGTATGAAACTTATGATCTTGGAGAAAATACACAATCATCCAAAGGAGAGTGATCAGTGAAGATGTTGTTATCCAGGTTGTGGATCTTTCAGGAAAGGGTTAGACGAAGAGGACTCGACGAAGCTGTCGCATTCACATCTACGATTGTAAGTACTATTGTCGTTATTCTTATCAATATGACACGCTTGGCCTGTTCCTTTCTAGTTTGTGTATAATGTCACATGAACTTATCATTAACCGATAGATCTGTTTGCAAGCTAATATCAATAGGGTAGGAAGTGGTCGTATCTTGTTTTGTCCACAGGATTTAGCGAGAAGCAAAGGATCGAAGCGCAACTAGGAGCGTGCAGGGACAAACATTAATAGAGAGGTACTTCAGTTATCCTTCCTTCCCTTGTTTTAGCTTAGATAGATTTTAAATAAAGTCAGTGTCCACGTTAAGCATTTTCTGTCTAGAGTTAGGGTCAAGCTCTTAGAGGCGATCTACCTGTCCGCAGGGAGATTTTCCTACAACAGAAATTGGTGACTCCACTGGGGAGATAGCCTCTAATCGAAACTTTATGTTTTGATTTTATCCTCATTGACCTAGTTTTACCCTTTGATTGTTTCAGACCTAGATCACTCCTCTTTTGATTGGTTTCATGAGCTGATTAGCTCCCAACCCCATCATACTCAGCATAATTGTCGCAATTGAATTGCAATTTTTTTATTTTTTGACATTTTTGGGAGTTGTAGACCCTGGCGCCCCTTTCCTAGTGTTAACAGAGTGCCAGCGCTTCCCCATAGCTTTGCACAGAGTGCTATAACGCTCCTTGCCTTTGGAAACAGAGCGCCAACCTCATTTAGGCCAAAAAGCCCTCTAGAATTGCTTTTTCTGGGTTTTTCCTCTGTGTCTCTTCTGCTGAGTAGCCTTGTGAGTCAATGTTTCTTCCCTTTCAGCCTTGACATCTATCTTTTTGAAGAACGAACATCTTACTAGTTGGATCTTGTAGCCTTCTTCACTATTGTTGCTGAGTTTTTCTATTGATTAGAGTCCAAGACTCATGCATTGTCTTTATCTCTGTTTAATTGAGTAAAAACCTTGGTGAAGGTCATCAAAGGCCTATAGACCTCTTCATCTCGATTTTAGTCAAGATCATTGTTCTTCAACCTTTTCTTTTTGGGTTTGAAGTTTGTTTTTTTTTCTTTGATTGTTTCTTTTCTTTCGCTTTTCGTTTTGATTGCAACGAAAGGGTGTATTGTTTGTATGACTTTTGCTTGTGCTAGTTTGATTTTCATTCATACAAGAAGGTAATTAGCAAGACAAGCATCGTGTTGAATTAATCATTATTCATATGCAAACAATGAAAGGCATCTTCATGATTGATTGTGCATGTTGGAAGGCATCTCAAAAGTTTTAGCATTACATCAGGATTTGATTGAGAAAAAAAAATTGTTTGAGGACACTCCGTATTTGTGTTTGTTAGTGAAAAGAAATTTCTCTCTCTCCCTTAGATAGATGTTCATCGAAAGTAAATGATTTATTATCATATTCGATGCATTCTTTGGGTCTGAGTCATAATTCCATTTGTTTCACTTGCATGCACCTCTTTTGCGTAAAGAACAACCATAAAATCAACGCTAATTAAAAGTTATCTAAAACTTTTTCTTTTCTAGGATCCTCCACCAACAGTAGACTAGGCTTAGTACTTTGAATTAGGGCTGTGATCATAACTCTCCAAAGTTTCCAAAACGAACACTAGCATCCTGAGTTAGCGAGAGTCAAATCCAATCATCGTATAAGTTTGCCTGGGATCCCCCTCTCACACAGGGGTTACGCACGAGGTCGCATTCGGGTAAGCTACAGGGACTAACCCTCTACGGTTTAATTGATTGTGGTGGTCAGATTGTATTATGGGGATCACTTTGAGGTAAATCCATAATTACTGCGTGGAAGCCTTTTAGTTGATTTCGGGCTTGATACCCTGCCCGTACGTTTGGATCAGACTGTTGACTATTCCCGCCTAGGGGCTGACTGCGAATTGGTAACCTTAGTGGCCATATTATTTAGGGTCTTACACAAGGTGACGGTGACGGGAAGTCTCACTGTACCTAGAGAAGACATTGGTCGAACTCACTCGAGCTCCTTGGAGGGTAAATCCACAATTATTGCGTGGAAGCTTGCACCAAGGCGTAAGTCTGTTAAGAAGGTTGCCATTGTAACTGTTCCACCCTATCCCCACCCCTTATGGACTTGATCATGCGACGTTGGATTTCATCACCAACTAGTACGGTCATCAAAAGAAGGTCCTGTTTGCCTAGTTGTGATTCTTAGATTTTTTAGCGTGTGTTGTTTGTTTTCGTTAGTTGGCCATAGATTTATTTCACCGACTCTTTTCCGCCAACATCGACCCTCCATGGCGCTCGCGGAGGCTACAGGGACTTCCTTCAGAAAATATGGAAGGAAACACCCCTTTACCCCCTCATTCTACGAAAGAATCTCCTCAACAGAGCGAGGTTCAAAATACTACAACTTCCCAGGAAGAAGTTCCCATTCCTTTGGAGAATTTTTGAATTGTTTCAGAATCTCCAGAAGCTTACTGCATTCCGGAGGGATACGAACGACAGATCCTCCACCTGAATTCCATTGGAGAGTTTGTTGTCGTTAATCCTTCTGACATTCCGAGTAGGTCTTCTCAAAACCCTTTAGCCAATGAACCCTTTTGGACCATAGACGTTGTTCAAAGTCCACCGCGCCTGGTGCGAGATCTTTATGGAACAGAGGAAGGTGTCGATGCACCTTTTTCCTACACTGTACCCCCAAATCACTTCACCGGTACCACCACTTTTATAGCCACACCAACTGTTGGTCCGAACACACCGTTCGTTGACCCAAGGTCTACTATTCCCCTCCAGACGGCCCATTCGACAATGGCCCCACACATTCCGACTATCCCCGCCGGTAACGCGGTAGTCAATCAAGCTCCGATTGGCATGCCTGTAACACCAAGACCTATACTCCCTTTTGGATTCAGGGCACTGAACGCTTCCACTGCCACCACTTCCCAAACCACTACCAAGTTATACCGAGAAGTTCTATACCCATCCAACAACCCGGAGGGACCGATCTTGGTGGTCCTAATCCGCTCGGCGGTACTAATCAATCATTTATGTCTGGCTCTCAAATTCCGGGAACTCTACCTCAAACTGGGGGGAATCCTCCCACCGGAGGACAAATTCCATTCGGAGGTAACCCTAATGCTGGGGGGCATCCTCCCACTGGAGGACAAATTCAATTCGGAGGGAACCCTAATGCTGGGGGGCATCCTCCCACTGGAGGACAAATCCGGGGTCTACCATCAACCACAAGGACAAAATGTGTCCGCCACACCCAATCCATGGAGCATCCCTTTTCAAGGAAACCCACATTTTTCGACAGGACAAAATGTTCAGACTCCGCAACAATCCCCTTATGGACAAATGCCAAACCCACCCTATAACCCGCAAAACCCATACGGTTATCCTCCTCTCACACATACTTCTCAAAACATCTCAAATCCTATGTACCTT
>SNQJ01S0049442.1:90195-103094 GCA_010110895.2 Picea sitchensis | reverse complement strand
TTGGGAATCATTGACATTAATGGTGATCTCCCTCGCACTTGTTAATGGTTCACACCATTGACCGGTAATCAAGTGGTTTCTACCATGTTCAACTTCAAGACATCTATTTGCATGGTCAGATTCGTGCCATATTGGGATTGGTAAGAAGACCCTGGGTTGAGCGATCACTTTGATATGTGCTTTTCCTAGGCTGCAAAGGAATTACTGTTGGACAAAGAACACATACACTGTAACATAGATCCACTTTGTATTGGTTGTGGCTATGTCTTGTCATCTCGTAGATCCACTGTGTATTCTTCGTGGCTACGATCAGTCCGAGTCATGAGAGTATAGATCCACATTGTATCTTCGGTGGCTATACCTTTTTTATCAATACAATTATGGATCCGCAGTGTATTTTATGGCGGCAATATCCTGCTATGTCTTGATCACCCAAGCATAGGTATCCCTGCCTTGGGTTTTGAAATATGTCACGATATTTGTTGGATGTTTGTGTGCAGCTTCTGTCAGGTTCTCTGAGTCTATACCCTTGCTTGGACATCTACAAAGTATTTCAGTTATCAGTTGATATATTCTAACTTCATACTTTGGGGGGCAATCTGTTACACGTCAAAATTACTCAACTGGATAAGTGTCGCATGTTCCTCTCAATTGTCGTAAGTGTCACATCTTCCTTACAACTTTCGCAAGTGTCGCAAGTTGGTCACAAGTGTCGCAAATGATGTTCAAGCATACTTCCATGCTGACGACACTAAGGAGACACTTAAAACATCTCATGTGCTTGATTTGAAGAAGAATAATTGATTTACTGAAGTCAAATAACTCTTGACACCTGAAGAGAGCTCTGAAACAGAGGTTTTGAGGGGGAGCGCTCCCCTATATCAGCTATAGGAATGTTGACGCTCCCCTACAAGGCTTCAGGGAGTGTTATAACGCTCCCCTGCCCCTCTGAAGGAGCGCTGCTCATCTTAGGAGCGTTGGTGCCCTCCAAAAGCTTACCAGGGAGCGCTACAACGCTCTGATGCCCCTTCTAAAGGAGCGCTACCTAATCTGAGGCAGTAGTTGGCCCGTTGAGGAGAATAAGGGGAGGATCTTTCGAGATTAGGAGGCAGTTGTGTTTGAATTCTTGGTTTCATCAAGAGATCCCTAATCTGAGGAGGAAGTTCCCAACTTGTTCTAAAGATAACTCAAGAGGTTAAGCTCCTCTTAACCTATATAAGCAGACTCTATGATGGTGGAAAGGGGGAAGAACTGCTGGTATGAAACTTATGATCTTGGAGAAAATACACAGTCAACCAAAGGAGAGTGATCAGTGAAGCTATTGTTATCCAGGTTCTGGATCTTTCAGGCAAGGGTTAGATGACGAGGACTCGACGAAGCTGTCGCATTCGCATCTACGATTGTAAGTACTGTTGTCGTTACTCTCATTAATATGACACGCTTGGCCTGTTCCTTTCTAGTTTGTGTATAATGTTACATGAACTTAGCATTAACCGATAGATCTATTTGCAAGATAATATCAATAGGGTAGGAAGTGGTCGTATCTTGTTTTATCCACAAGATTAAGTGAGAAGCAAAGGATCAAAGCGCAACTAGGAGCGTGTAGGGACAAACATCGATAAAGAGGTACTTCAGTTATCCTTCCTTCCCATGTGTTATCTTAGATATATTTGAAAGGAAGTCAATGTCCACGTTAAGAATTTTCTATCTAGAGTTAGGGTCAAGCTCTTAGAGGCGATCTACCTGTCCGTAGGGAGATTTTCCTACAACAATCGGTATCAATGATATAAATAATAACAATTTGATGATGATGGTGTATGACTATCAATGATAGTTACAGTAACAGGTTGAGTCTCTCATTTATATTTCTTGGAGATTGGGTGGCACATGGGAATATTCGTGTCTTTGGATAACAGGTTGGTGTTTGCAGTGGAGTTTCAACTTCATTTGAATTGGTGCTCATAAAACTAGGGGGTTGGAGCCTCCTTTCAATTAGTACTGGAGAATATAGGGAGTTGGAGATTCCTTCAGGTTGGAGCCTATACAATAGCAGGTTGGAGCCTCCTTTGAGTTGGAGTTGCATAACTTAGGAATGCGTATCTTCCTTCAGGTTGGGGCCTATAAATAGGGTGTTGGTGCCTCTCACAACTTGTCTTCCTGTGACTAGCTAGTTTTTGAGGGTTTCTTCAATCCTTGTCACTTCTTCTAACTGGAACTTTAGATTTTTAATAATTTGTTGGACTTATTCATATTTTTTTGGGGATTTTTAGAACCTTCCTTTATCTTGATCAATTCTTCTTTAAGGTACTTGTTTTTCTTCCTTTCCCTTTTTAGTTCACTTAAAGAACAAATTAGTTCTGCCTCAATATCCACTTCGCCTTCTTCATAATATTCTTCATAATTTTCAGGGGTTCCTTTCTTAGTTTTTATTTCCATGAATAACACTATTTATGATTCATTGTCACAATCATCATCCTCATCAGATGAGGAACCATCTTATTTTGAGTATAGGATCTTCTTGAAGACTTTTCTTTTATTTTCTTTCTTCTTTCCCTTTTGATATTTATTTTCTTTCTTTGGAACTTCTTATTCATCACTTTATGAATTCTTAGCATAAGGAAAGTTGGAAGAAAAATGACAAATTTTACCATGATTAAAACAAATTAAGGGAAGCTTGCCTTTGTACTTTCTATTTTCTCTCTTCATCTTCCTTATGAAGTTGGTTGTTTCTTCATCTTCATTTGAAACATCGCTACAACTGTAGTTTGACTTTGAATTTTTCTTATTCTTTCTTGTCTTCTTGGATGCTTTGAAAGTTGCTTCCTTATTGGATAGATTATGATGTTCTATTCTCATTTAATAAGCTATAAGTATTCCATGTAGGTCATCCATGCTCAATGTAGCAAGATATGCTCTTTATTCTAGAGATGAAATCTATGACAACCAATTTTCCAACAAATTGTTGTTGTATATGTTGATGATCTTTTCATATCTGGAAATAGCATTGATCGAATTCTTGGTTTGAAGAAACAACTTGTTGACTCTTTTTCCATGAGAGAGATTTGTATTCTGCACTATTTTATGGGTCTTCAAGTATTACCTCTATCTAATGATTTATTCATTTATCAATCTAAATATGTAATGAACCTCTTAACAAATTTTAAGATAGGAGACTATAAGATATGTGTTACTCCTTTTCAGTCTAGAGTTAAGATGAGTAAAACTTGTCACTCTCCCTAAGTGTATGCTACTCTCTATTGGAAACTGGTCGAGAGTCGTATTTATCTCACTCATAGTTGATCTAACATTTCTTTTGTTGTTATTTTGGTTTCTCAAATTATGAAGGACCCCAAAGAAATCCATTGGAAATATATCAAAACAATTGTTTGTTATCTCAAGGGTACGTCTCATCTTGGTCTCATCTTGGTATCAAATATTGTTGAAGTTCAGATTCATTAGTCAACTTCACCAACTCTGACGTGGAAAGCGACAATGATGATTGGAAGTCCAACTTTGGCTATGTGTTTTGTTTCAGCACTAGACCGTTGGTTTGTTTGTAAAAGAAACATAAGGTAGTCTCTTTGTTGGTTATAGAAGCTGAGTATCATGGCATTGTTAATGTAAGTACAAAGGAAGTTTGAATTCACCATCTCTTAAGTCAACTTGGGTTTCCTTTCTAGGCCTTGACTACACTCTACCATGATAATGACAATTTTCACATGCAACTCTATGTGAATAATTTCATATATGAACGTTTCTTCCTAGTGATCTAATAGTAAAACCCTAACTATTATCACTCAACAAATTTACACCAAAATTATAGACTAAAAACATATGTAGCAGAAACAAAAATATTAGAGATGAATCATCAATGCACATGAGACACAATTTTAGTTTTATAATTTTGTTATCATCAAAAATATGGAGGGAAAAACCATCCCTCCCAACTAATACAATATCACCAAAATTTGAGGACAACATTGGCCTCGAAAGTCACCAAAACTGAGAACAATTGTGTTCTCTGATGACCATATAAATCAGAAAAGAAAACCTCATCAATATTTGGAAAACTCCTTTCCACACGAATCTATTATAGACCACCTGTACAACCTGCCAATGTCACTTGTTAGCATTTACGTATATGTACCTTCCCAAAAAATCAGATACACAATTCACCAACTAGAAACCCATGGACATATGTGGTTTTCTCCACTGCAAATCTTGTATAGGTTATATGCCATTTATCCTTCTACAATCCATGTAAATATTATCTTCATCATCCTACAAATCATGTATGGTATGAAAAATTCACTCACACGTGTGACATTCTTCCCTCCTCTCTCTTGGGCCAGATTTTCCACCTTGCAAACTTCCCCTTTGCTGATATCACCAATCCTCCTAGCACAAGTGCATACTCACTTATGCTAGCACCATCATGTCTCCACACACTCTACATGCTTGTGTAATGTCACAATGACCTATATCCTTTATATACAAGTCCTAAGGGTCAACATAGAATCCCCTCCATAAGTCAACATCAAATTTGGCTTTCCTTGTGGGTATGAAGCCCCAACACAAGCCCAAAAAATACCATCATCAAACCCATGAAGCATCCACAAAAATCCAAGGGGGTTTCACCAAACTAAAAGTGTGATGTGGTGTGTTGGTGCAATTATATACATAATATATTACCAAACATAAATTATTGACATTGATTCATAATCAATAGAGTTGTTACACTATATGTGAAGGAACCAAGTGGTTTATCTATGTCTGATGAGTATAGCCTAAATAAGAAAACAATCTAAAAACCAACACTTCGTTTTCACACTTCAAAGATAACACTCTCCACACATTTCAAAATTTGTAAAGAAAAACTCATAAACAAGCATATGATCTAAAGTTTTTGCTTAGGTGATGGACCTATTCATTGTTGGATCATGAAAGGAAAAGATGAACTTTGATTCTATCTCCTAGAGAAACTAAACTAGCAACAATTATCACGTTGCACATTCTTAAAAGGTAAACTCAATCAAGCTTAAAAGAAATATTGGTCAAAGAAAAACACTCCATTATAGGTGCATGTAGGGTGAGAGATGAAGGTCTTGATTGTGCATGTGTTAGCAAGGTGTACACTAATCAATTATGGAAAATAAAGCTAAGTGTAGTGGGATGATCCATTATAGTCTCATGTATGGTGAAATATGGAGATCCAACTATTCCTGCATTGCCACACTTTTCAATAAGTTCTAATAGTGAAATCAAAATAAAATAACATGAAATCAAAATAACAAGTACATGAAATAAAAATCTATACTAATAATTTACAATGAGCTTACCAAGTTGGATTGGTGGCCCTTGCCAATGCCAATATGGAATCTTTTAGATCAACATATGCTAAATTCTAAAAGACACACAAGATCATTGAATTCAAACTTGCATTAATCTTCAACAAGTAGGTTTACAAAAAGAGTCTTTTCATGAATCCAATTTGCAGCATAACAACTCCTCCTCCCTTCCTCAAACCTATGAGGTATTATTTATACATAAAATCCATGGAGGAATGGATTAAACCAAATCCCCAAACTCATCAAACAATTTTTACAATTTTAGGATAAATCCCAAAAATCCATGTTTTTCATCAATTAGGGAAAATTCGAGTTAGAGATCCACACATATCTTCTCAAAAAATTTGAATTTTGGAAAATTTCCCTCAAAACACTCAGTTTTCCACATTCTAGACAAAACCCATTTCGTAGAATTTTTAGATCTAATTCCATTTGCACAGAAATTGAGGCACAAGTTGGCAGTTTGAGATGTTTTTTTATTTTTGCAGAATGATTCCCCTTGAGCTGGAGGTCCACACGTGTGATATGGGTGAATTATGACACCATGTAAATGCCGCTCTGGACAAAACCCATGTCCCCGATTATCTTCTATAAGCATTCCAAAATTTCGAATTATTTCCAGTACAAGACTAACACAGAAATAGGTACTGGACGAGCACAACATTGGTACCGGATGATATGAGTAATGGATGAATGCCAAAACATGTACCTGTTGAATAAGGGTTGTTTTCATAAGGTATTATTAGATCATTCAAAGTAATTAGAGAGATTTAAACATTAAATATTCAATCCATATCATTAATAAATCATCATAAATCATGATTAAACAAAATTTACCTCATATGTACAAAAAAATTGCTAAATGACATGTCTGTTGAGGAAAATAGGCAGAGAGTGCATATGTATGAGGAAAAATTGGTTAGGATATGGGACAAGATAAGGCAATTGGAGGTGACAAAAAGGAGGCTCAACATTTCCCCCATGCCTTATGCATTGCATGTCTTGATGCAACAATTTTCTTCAAAATTTCAAAATTGATGGTAATCCTCACTCGATCAAGCATTCCCTGAAGTTCCACCTTTATTTAGCTCCTTAATTTCTCTTTTAAATAACCTTATATACAATATAAAATTCCTATCCTATGCTTCACACTTCTTACCCATGGTAAAGTAGTTATGATGGAAAAGTGGAGTAATGAGTAATAGATTAGATCTGTTAGTGATTTGATGTTAAGTGTTATCCAATTTGTTGTGGATCATAGTTAGGAGAAATCGTTGGATGTGACTCTAATATGATTATAGGATAGTGACCAAGAGTTTTCATAATGACTTTGACTAATAGGCCCTCTAGCTATATTACCTTTAAAATAAAAGTGATATAAGCATAGTTTAGATCTCATACGAAGAGAGGAACACATCAAAGAATAAATCCCAAGATGATTAACTCATTTCTTATCCAAGTGTTTAGAGATGAATTTATTCTTGCTTAGGTAAGGTGAATTACATATACTGAGGGTCCCACTTTCATGCAAACCTATTTATTTTAAAAATAGAACCCTAAAGTGGATACTTGAAAGTTCTTAAGAACATCATCTGAGAGATATAAAGGTCATCTCCTAGCCTTGATTTGATAATGATTTCTTCAGAATGAGACCCAAGGGATTTTGTTTAGTTTTAGGTGTGCCACTTTATGTTTTTAAACTCCCTTTACTTGGCATAGCCCCACTGCCAGCAGGCCTGTTCGGTACCCCGACGAGTTTACCTTAGTACCATACAAGCATGGCCTCACTGTTAGCAGGCATGTTCATTACCTCATCATGTTTACTTGTACTTCCTGATATTTCATTTTTATTATATTACTCAAAAGATTTAGAATGATGTATACCGTTCATTGACAACTTTAGAGTATAAGGAAGGCAGGTGGTACGAGAGTGTTTTAGAGTTATTAGGCACATAATTAATTGTTTGAAATTATCCCAAGGGTGAAATCATCCACATTAGACTTAAATCTCATCTTTTCAATGTATAATGGAACATCTCGGATAATGACTAAGAGATCCCTCTAGTTAATCTTGTTAGGTTTCTCATGAAAGTTCATTGAGGTTTTGCAAGGGAGGTCCACCACATGACGTTTTCATCAATAACTCCCAAGAGAAACTTGTAAAGATAAAATTGGATAAGAACTTGTTAAATCAACTAGGTTAGTATTAGACATAATGGTGCCACCACTTTTCAATGGATATTTCAATTATTAATCCTTTTTTCATAATGATGAGGTAATAAGACATGTGTACCCATTATCATATAGAGCTAAATGTGAAAATGTCTTGTTAAATGATAGCAAGGATGATTCATTTAGGGGTGAGTGTAACAATGTAGGAGGAAGATGTATATGAGAGTAAATAACAGTTCAACACAAGACTTTATTGATCCTTGATAAAAAGAACATGAAAAGATTAGCTCATACCTCCAATTACCTGAAGTGAAAAAAATGTTAAGCACATGACAAAGATCATATCACTTTGGCATCGGTACCAGATAAGTAACAAAACAAGTTTCTACAGTACCAAAACATATAGTATTGGAATAGGATAGTATTGGAACATGATTATGCAATACCAGAATAGATAGTATTAGAATATGATAGTACTAAAACAGAGCAATACCGGAACATAATTGTGTAGTACCAAAACATAATTTTGCAGTACCAGACCAAATTTTGCAGTACCGGGAAAGAGCAGTACCAGAACAGAACAGTACCAGAACATAATTTTGCAGTACCAAAATAGAATTCTGCAGTACCAAAACAAAATTGTACCGAAATTCTGGAAATGAATATCAAATTCCAGCAATGAACATGTTGATTTGGCCTCGTCGATGGAAGTTGGAAAAGAATATGAAGTTCTCAACAACCACTCCCCCATGCCTAATGTTTTGTATGGCCTCATGCAAACAATGTGAGACACTAAAAAAAGGCTGCTCGGATGATTGTGAACATTTGCTAAAAACAAACCAACAGAACTAATTAAAACTATATTTTTAATCATGCTTACAAATAGAAAATTCAGGGAAAATGTCAAAAGTTGAATTATTAGCTATGAATAAAATAGTTCAGAATTAACATTCAGTTTTAATTTATATTAAATATATCACTTAATTGATCATCCTTGTGAAATAGTGGTCTTAAAATAGATAGGTAATGGTAAAGCATGAATGCATTGTTTTTTAACAACTTAAGGAAAAAAATAAAATTGAAGAAATAGGTCATGAAGAACTCCCTTAAGTGTTATCTTCCATTGACAAGGATGCCTTCTCCACTTTTGAAACCCTTCCAGTATTATGTGTTCATTCAGAGGATGAAGAGATTACCTTCTCATAAAATTCCAAACAAAATTATCATAACTTTTAGAAAGAAATCTACTATAGGAACAAAAGATCTTAAATTGATTGCTTTGTTAGATTTTGACATTCCCATTTATGAAAAGTATGAAATATATGTTGCATTGAACTTATGTGCACCATTAATTTATTTATTTACTTATACTACTCTAATTGAACAAAATAAAATGTCCTTCAAGTATAGGAATACTTCCAGTGAAGCCATGTGCATAATAGGGTTAGAAATATATCCATACTCGGGTTTAAAAGATAAATTTTAAGGCATACCGTAGTATGAAGGGCCAACTTCTTTGATGACAAGATCAAACAATAATGAAAAGTAAAAGAGTAGTGCGACCTAATAACTAATTGAAGCCATATTTCAATAGGATCACAATATTCGTGTTTCTCTTCTTTGTTTAGTGACACAATGAATGTCTTCCTCTCCCATGCTATGCAGATTATCCTCTTCAAGATGATTTGTCATTGGAGTACATACTGGATCTGCTGAGAGACATGCTAAGGAATCCTCTATATCAGGTTCCAATGGTTTTTGTCCATTGAATTCTATCCATGATTCTCTAGTCTCCTCAACAAATTGACAAGAGTAATCTAAAGGGACTTCTAAATCTTATTGTGGAGAGAAAAATAAATTATTTACTGCTGTCAAGATATGCTCTTCCTGAGAGGTGGATATCCCAGCTACTGCTAGAATGTGAGAAATTTCTTGGAGGAACATTATTCAAGCTCTTGATCATCCATGAATTTCTCTAGCTGGATAATAATCCCTATCTCTCAACACAAATTAGTACTCGTGGGTTCTTACAACACTCCAAAAATGATTTATCATCAAATATTTGAATTTTAAAACTAAGAAATTAAAACTATTTGCAAAAATAAAACACACCAAACTTGAACTCCTTGCGTTACTGGGACCCTGTTGTCACGAGGTTATCAATTCACACAAGTCAGATCATCATAAATAAAACTAATTTTTCATAAATAAAAAATCACTTTTTCATAAAATAAGGAAAAACACGCTTGCATTAAAAGAAAAACACTTATGCATGAAAGGGAGAGGACAACCTAATTTTGGAGCAACCCCACTAAAGTGGATGCGTAGGCCCTTCCCGCATGCCTTAACATCTCCTCTCCTCCACTAGGTCATCGATAAAACCAATCCAAGACCATTAAAGCAATCTAATCCAAATACTGCCTATTACCGTTTACAACTCCCCGACAACGACACCAAAATGTTGGTGCAATTATATGCATAATATATTAGCAAACATAAATTATCGACATGGATTCGTAATCAATAGAGTTTTTATACTATATGTTCCAGCAACAGGTGGTTTATATATGTCTTATGAGTATATCCTAAATAAGAAAACAACCTAAAAACCAACACTCTGTTTTCACACTTCAAAGATAACACTCTCCACACATTTCAAAATTCAGAAATAAAAAATCATAAACAAGCATATGATCTAAATTTCTTGCTCAAGTAATGGAAATGTTCATTGTTGCCTCATGAAAGGAAAAGATGAACTTTGATTCTATCTCCTAGAGCAACTAAACAAACAAAAATTAACACTTTGCACATTCTTAAAAGGGAAACTCAATCAAGATTAAAAGAAATACTGGTCAAAGTAAAACACTTCATTATAGGTGCATGTAGGTTGAGATATGGAGGTCTTAATTGTGCATGTGTTAGCAAGGTGTAAAAAGAACATGTGTTTCCTCCTAAGAGGTCACAAGATCAAATCTAGAGGGGGATAGGGTATGTATACCTCTGTAGACTTTACTAGTCAAATCGCTGGGCAGAGGGGGTCCCTTGTCCCACAAACAAGGGGGTCTCATACACCAGTTTGGTGCCTAGCTTGGACGTGACCTTAAAAATAGATTATTATTATTATAATCTAATCAATTCTGGAAAAAAAATCTAAGTGTAGTGGGATGCTCCATTATAGGCTCATGTATGGTGAAAGATGGAGATCCAAGTGTTCCTGCTCTACCACACATTGCAATAAATTCTAATAGTGAAATCAAAATAAAATAACATGAAATCAAAATAACAAGTACATGAAATAAAAATCTATACTAATAATTTACAATGATCATACCAAGCTGGATCGATGGCCCTTGCCGATTCCAACATGGAAGATTTTAGATCAACATATGCTAAATTCTAAAAGACACACAAGATCATTGAATTCAAACTTGCATTAATCTTCAACAAGTAGGTTTTCAAAAAGAGTCTTTTCATGAATCCAATTTGCATCATAAAAACTCCTCCTCCCTTCCTCAGACCTATGAGGTCTTATTTATACATAAAATCCATGGAGGAATGGATGAAACTGAATCCCCAAGCTCAGAATGTTTTTTTTACAATTTTAGGATAAATCCCAAAAATCTGTGTTTTTCATCAATTTGGGTTAATTCGAGTTAGAGATCCACCCATATATTCTCAAAAAAATCAAATTTGGAAAAATTCCCAGGTGTTACTCATTTTTCTACATTCTAGACAAAACCCATTTCGTAGAATTTCTAGATTCGATTCCATCTGCACGAAAATCAAGGCAGAAGTTGGCAGTTTGAGATTTGTGTTAATTTTTGCAGAATCATTCCTCCTGAGATGGAGGTCCACATGTGTGACATGGGTGAATTATGACAAATATGTCTACATGAAAAACATCAATTTGGACAAAACCCATGTCCCCGATTTTCTTCTATAAGCATTCCAAAATTTCGAATTATTTCTAGTACCGGACTAGCACAAAAATAGGTATCACATGAGCACAACATTGGTACCATATGAGATGAGTACTAGATGAACACCAAAATATGTACCTGTTGAATAAGGGTTGTTTTCATAAGGTCTTATTATATCATTCAAAGTAATTAGATAGCTTTAAACATCAAATATTCAATCCAAATCATTAATAAATCATCATAAATCATGATTAAACATAATTTACCTCATATGTACAATTGCTAAATGAGACGTCTTTTGAGGAAACTAGGCAGAGAGTGCATATGTACGAGGAAAAATTGTTTAGGATATGGGAAAAGATAAGGCAATTGGAGGTGACAAAAAGGAGGCTCAACATGGTGCCCACAACGATTCCCACATGCCCAACATCAAGGGTCATGTGAGAATAATTGTCTGAAGCTACATAAATGAACACTCCCTCTTAGTGAGGAAGGTATTCTCACCACACTCCACAAGTGGGAATGTCTCCCAATGCTACCAAAGCATCAACACTCCCTCTTAGTGAGGGAGGCATTTCATCCTCCATCATCACTTTGAAGTAGCTTTGTATCTCATACTGGATCCTCTACCACAACTTCTCTCCAATCCATTTGATTGGATGCTCCCTATGTCAACGAAGAAAATCCTATTCTTCAGTCCTCATAACTGGTTTCATCCTTAGTCACTAAAGAAAATCCTATTGTTTGACATGATCCCATCCTGGAAGACACCCTACTCTTAGAATCCTCCTTCCTTTGGCCATCTCATCCCACGACACCTACCTGACAATATTGGAAGATGAATCTCTCCCAATATGGACCTAAAGGTTGGCTACCACTGAGAAACTAAATCTCCTTTTGAGCCTCATGACTCCCTCTAAACTAGGACTCCCTCTCAGCTTCCTGACTCCCTATGAAGTCAAACTCCCTCCGAATTTAGACTCCCTATGAGTCTACAAAACCTTTAGAGATACTTGATATCTGTCCAGTCTCCTTTGTGTTGGACATCTGAGAGGGGGGGGGTGAATCATTTGTTACTGTTCTTAAACAATTATGATTCTTTTAAATTCTTTACAATGCACTCAATGATGATCACAATAATGCAGGTAAATAAGCAATGGGACATTCAACATCAGTCACATATATGATATACACAGAGACAGATATTTTCCGAGGAAACCCATAAAGGGTAAAAACCTCTTCTTCTTTATATGATAAGTATTATTTACATTCTTTACATTATCATACATATGAGCACCAACTCATTGTGAGGCTGCAACCTCTGTTTTTGCAAGCTGAAACTTGTTGAGAGCACCAACTCTCTATTTTCTCTAGCACCCACTAGAAGGAAGCACCAACTCCCTGGTTTCTCTAGCACCAACTAGAAGGAAGCACCAACTCCCTGGTTTCTCTAGCACCA
>SNQJ01S0049442.1:44571-78248 GCA_010110895.2 Picea sitchensis | reverse complement strand
AAAGCGTCTTCCCGTGAGGGATTTCACCATAAGGGGACCACTTTGGAGTTCATCCCTTTGTGCACCTTATCAATCATGACAAGACAATAATGAGTCATCTATACATTTTTCCAACAATGTATCATATACCAATGAAACCACATTGATCCATCTTCATCATGTATCAATGACAACTCATTGATCCATATTCATCTATGCATTCTCATCAAGGACAATACATATTATATTACATAAATCATCAATCAATCACTTGACATCAATCAATTACATCAATCAATCAAACCATTGGAATCAATGACAACATGATCCAACAAAGGCTGAGTGAAGATTGGCTCAGAAGCTCAGAAGAGGTAGCGTGAAAATTTGCGGAAGAAGTCCAAGGAGTGCACAATCACTCGATGGAGAGAATAGTTTGAAAAATACCCGTGCAAGGTGTGCATTGGGAAACACTTAGTCAAAGTGTTGAAGAAATATTAGAGAGGAGGAGCGCAAGGAGTGCATAGAGAGATTTTCAAAAAAATATCTAAGTAAAAAATATTTCAAAAGTTCAAAGGACGCAAGGAGTGCGCCAGAGGTCTGAAATACCTCAAGGAACAAATATCAGGAAGGATAGAGGTCAAAATCGTTAAGGAGGATAATTTTTATTTATTTTAAGGGTTCAATGGATGAGATCCATTCGAGAGGATGTAGGATCTCTCATCATCATCATATTTGGAGGATTTGAGCAAGGGTTAACCTTTGAAGTCCTTTTGACTTTGCGTATTTGGGAGATTTGGAGCATAGAGCATGGAGGAATCAGGATCCACAAAGGCCGAAGCTAATCATGGTCGTCCACTTCCCAAGGACACATGTTAGTAGATCGTCAAATCCAGAAGACCAGAAGTCTGGAAGAATAGAGGGAATAAGTGTTTGATCCCTCCGTAGTTCTGAAGTTTGGATTTGATTTGATCCGTCGATCAGAGGAGGACATATGGAAGTAGATCCAGAGGTTCAAATAGCTAGTACTGTGGGAGAAAGGAGTGAAATATTTATTGGAAACAAGGCGTACGGAGTCCCAAATCACATATTTAATCCTTTCCATCCATGGATGGGGGATACACGACGTCAGATCGTGAAGTCTGGAGACTGAGCACTCTTTAGGAATAGAGTGAAACCTTGGTTTGGGTCAAGAAATATAGAAGGATGGAATTAATCTTGTCCATTGGTCAACAAAGGACATGTGGATTACATATCTTACCTCCACTAGTTCGACATTCGAAGGTTGCAAGAGGAAGTAGGGAAGAAATGTTTGAAGTCCCAAAGCTCAAAGTAAATCTAGGTCATCCATCTGTCGAGAAGTAGGGACTGTCTATTTGGGTCCTTCATAATTTCTCAAATTCGATGCTCTGGAGGATTCCAAGTGTTAGAAATCTAGAACTCCCGAAGCCTAGAGTACTAGAGTGAATCATGGTCATTGGTCGACCAAAATATGAGGTTTGTTGATTTCTCTCCATGTGTGTTCATCGGTTCGACACTCCAATAGAACTGTGGAGTGGCACCTCGAAAACCCCCCAAATCCTGAAACCACAAAGTGGAGTATTATATGTTCATCTCATAGAATAATAGGAGTTGTCTAATTTAATTCAGAGTTTGACTCTTCGGGAGCATTGTGTGTTGGAGGGGGAAGACTTGTTGAAGCCTGAATTCTCAAAATCAATCCCCATTGTAGATTGGAGAAGACTTTGTGAGTCGTTGATTCTTGTTGTGGTTTGTTTCTCCATCACTTCATTGTTCATAAGGATTAGAGTCATATTCTATTGAGACTCATGAATGTTGATATCTCCAAAGCCTCAAATTCTGTAAAGACTTGAGGTTTGTCCCATGGTTCCCAAGAAGGATTTGCTAGTGCTCGGGGACCCCTGGAAAATGGAATTTTCATTTAGGAAAGAGGGTTTTAAGGCCTGGGTTGTGAACTTGAGTGCTCAGAAAGATCTCGTGAGATGTTTCATCTCCCGAAGTCAATATATTCTATATAGGGAGGTCATGCAGGCCCCATGAGTTGGTGGGGGTCTGCAACAAGCGATATCAGAGCCCAAATTAAGTTTTGTGTGAAAGAAAGTTCAGAACCATGCTTCCCAGAAGACACAGGGATATACCTATAGAAAATACAGCCATGGAATAAGAAATGAGGAAACTTCATGCGATATTTGATGTCATGGAGAAAAAATAGAGGAGAGAACCTGATGTTGGTGACATCAACGAAGACAAGAGTGAAGAAATGGAAGTAGAAGGAGATACAAGAGAAGAAGTTGTAGAGGAATGATTGTTGAGAGCTATTGTAAAAATGTGAGCCAGAGAAAAAATAGAGGTCCCAATGTATGAAGAAAACTTGGATGTTGAGGAGCTCCTGGATTGGGTAAGTGTTTTGGACAAGTACTTCGATTATGAGGATATTGATAAGGAGAAAAAAGTGAAGCATGATGTGACCAGACTAAAGGGACATGCAACACTGTGGTGGGATGAACTACAAGCTGACAAAAGATACAAAGGTAATAAAAAAATCAAAATTTGGGATAGGATGGTAGCTAATCTAAAATTTAAGTTCATACCCAAAGACTATCAAATTAATCTGTCACGAGATTGCAAAAATTGAGACATAAAGGCTTGTCAGTGAAGGAGTACACTGAGGAATTTTACAAACTGAACATCATAGCAGGACATAGGGAGAGTGATGAAGAGAAAGTTACCAGGTATATTAATGGCTTGAGATATGAAATTCAGGATGAAATCAACCTGATGACGATGATAATGGTGGAAGACACTTATCAAGTAGCACTATAATTAGAGGAGAAGTTAGACAGAAAAAAATCCAACAAAACAAAGGAAAGAGTCCAAACAGAGGCAGAGGAACCGTCCAAGAGAAATTCCAGAAACATAGAACTGGAGCTAGAAGGTACCACAGTCATACAAAAATAGAAGGAAGTTTCTGAGGGGGACAATATGGTGGGTGAAACTAATTTTATCGTGGAAGAGGAATAGGTAGAGGAGGATAAGTGAAATGATATGCAGTGGAAAGACAGGGCATATGTCTTGGGAAGGTATTGAGAGGAAGAAATAATGAGGTGGAGAAGCTCACATTTTTGAAGCATAGGATAGGAATGTGGAGGAAGAAGTAGCAGAAGATGGGATATTCCTCATTATGAGTAAGTTTCTCTTAAAACTAGAGAAAGAGGTGAAACAACCAGTTCATAGAAATATTCTGTTCAGGACTGATTGCAAAACTAATGATAGGGTATGCAAAGTAATCATAGACAACGAGAATACTCATAATCTGGTATCCACGGAAATGGTGGAAAAGATGGAGCTGGAGAAAACTTCACATTCGAACCCATACAAGGTATTGTGGATGAAAAAGGGACACCAAGTCATGGTAAATCAACAATTCTTGGCCCTCGACCAAGTTTTGGTGAAATCTTGGTCAGGTTTGGACTACTTTTGGACTTTGACAGGCTGGTCAAAGATGGAGCACCCAGGCAGAGTTGAGATCGCAGATCTCACTTATTTTGCAGTCTATGTGGACCTAGTAAGGGGTTCTTTAGGGTTTTTGTAATGAATTATGGGATTTCGGCCCATGCGGTTTACCCATGATTAGGCCTTATTGTAAGGGATTGAAAAAGTATAAATAAGTAAGAATGTATTGTAGAAGATTAGTGGGTAGTGTCTAAGTGCAAGTATTTTGATTGGATTTGTGCAAGAGAATGTGTATGTGTTAAGGATCTGTGCTCGATAGAGAAGTTGGCTCGGTGCCTTGACCTAGTTTTGGAAAGAGGATCTAGTGCTTAGTGCACAGATCTCTTGTCTGGTGTGAAGCTCGACTCCATGGCTTAGTGCACAAGAGTAACTTAATGTGTGAGATTGACTAATAATAAAGAAGGTGAAGCAGTTGGTGGATGTATCCCCACACTGGGGTGAACCACGTATATATTGTGTCTTTGGTGTGCTTTGTGCTATGTTATTTATGTTATTTATTTTCTTAGTGCCTTGATTATTATGTATGATAGATAGATTTGTTATTTCTTAAGTGCTTTAATTGTGTTAAGAATAAATGAATTTTAGATCTACTCTGTGCTAATTTCTCAGGATATATAAACATTTATTGTTACTACGTCAATCTCTCTTTGGTTATGTCCTGAGATGTTAATCAAACTGAGGAGCTAATGCATGTTAACCCTAAGTGTTAATAGAGTACTCTATGAAGTCTTATTATCATAGATCTGTGTCCCATCTTGGTTGCAAATACCTGCTTCCTGTAACCCCCCCTGTTCCTACCTCGGATGAGACCTCGCCTTGTTTCCAGGTTTTTCCAAAAGGGTTGATAGTCGGGGTTTAGTTGGTGCAATGTTAGCGTTGAAACCTGGGTCTACCCCTATGCCAACAAATGGTTCCGTTGTCGGGACCTAAAACTGTGATTGCTGGAACTGAAGTAAAGAAAATAGAATCTTTGTGCATAGGTCTCCTACCGAAGTGCGCAGTATTCTACTCGACTTGAGAATATTTGTGCTAAGAAAGAAATATGATCTGAAGAAAGAGGTAAGATCCGGAAAGAGGTAAAGATTTGTGCTTTGATAAGAGAAAGATAAGTGAAAATTTTTGTTTTAAAAGCATGAATTTAAGTATGTTTAATAGTTTTTGTCCTAGTCTGAAGGCTAGGGCGCAGTTGAAAGAAAGAGATGATTTGAGTAAATTTAATGGAAATGAAGAAATGTATGTTATTCCTATGCATTGAAAGAAGTTTTAGTCTAATAAGTGGATGCGGGAACCTAGAATGTTTTTTTACATATTGCATGTCCAACACTGTGATCGTAGTGTGTAGTACAAAATGGGTTGGAGAACATTTAAAAGGAAAAGAGGACTGGCATTATGCTATAATTGCAGAAGACCGAGACATGTTGCTAAGGAATGTCATGGTGTAGGTCCTATTTGTTTTTGTTGTAAGATTGTTGGTCATGAGGTTGAGGATTGTCTAAGGATGATTGCTAAAGTTGAAAGGATGAACATAAGACAAGAAAACTACGAAGAAAGTCAAGAGACTAAGAGAATGTTAGAAAGTTCTAAAGAGAAAAGATCAGAGGAAGTTCAGACTACATTAGTACAGTTGAAAGAAATGATGGATGTTCACAAAGATGTCAATTTACCAGAGATCCTGAAAGTAAAACATTGCATAAATGCAAGAATATAAGACTTCGATATAGACTGTGTCTTGGATGAGGAAACACAAGGGAATATTATGATAGAAGACACTTGGGAAATCTTGGGAAATCCTGTTGTGATACCTTCAAGGGGAAGGATAGGCTTGTTTAAGGGTAAGATGATAACCTTATGTGGAAGAGTTACTAATGTACCTATTATTGTTCATGGAACATCGACTGAAGAGGAATTTGATTTCATTCAAATTGTTGGGGACAACGCCCCTTTACCACATTTGTTAGGTAAGACTTGGATTGAGAGTGATCAGATCAAAAGGAAAGTAGAGGAAGAGTCCACAGAAAAGAAAAAGCAAGAACTAAGGGATTTCATAGCTAGAAAAATAGATTGACTAATAGAAGAATGAGAGGATACGTCAAAGCAACCAAACAAGGTAACAACACAGGAGGGATAGAAGGCAATAGAATTAGCTGTCAAGGTTGAAAGAATGCAAGAAGGCTTGAAGAACCTATCTATACAAGAAAGAAGTATGTACACTCAAGAAGTGTTAAGAAAAGGGATATTAAGTTCAGACTCTTTGAAGGAACATCAACAGTGCGAAGTCACTATGCTAAAGGAAGATACGAATAAGAATGGAAAGAGGATTCCAGAAACAATTAGAGAGACTCAGATCACAGGAAAGAAGGAAAGGAAGCTCAATAAAAAGAAAGATAAGTTGGAAAATATGCAAGAAGCTACAGAGACCAGATGGAAGACTTAGCAGAGTATAACCTAGCAGGAGGTAGGTTCATAGGATTTGAGCCTCGCTAAAAAAGTAAGACCACGCAGAATGGTAGTTCATCCTGGTGAGGCTATATGAACGTTGGAGGCGCACTGACCATTAGAACAACTCTCCCAAACGGTTATAAAATTCATTTATGGGTTGACGGACTGCTTTTGGACGTTGAGACCACGCCATAATGAGCATATTCACATTGATAGAAGCATTCCTGGCCATTGGAAGAATCTGTTACGAGGCCCAACTTATTTAAGTTGTTTGTCACTACGCTTGGACCACTTTTTTCTACCTGTGATTAAATTAGCTAACAAATAATTGTCTAAGTGTTGAGTTGTGTTATCTGAAGCTATACCTATCCAACCGTTTGTCTAACCCGCATGTCCGTTCATCTATCCCCACCTGTCTATTTAAAACTGAGAATGTCGAGCGAACCTAGTGAATTAGAGAAGTATGTCGAGGAGGTACTCAAGAAGATCATGGATGATAGACCCTTATATGAAGGTGTCCAGGTGTCATAGACTAGGGGACTGCAAGCTTCCCTTTCGAATGGACGTTGTTCTGGTTGTGTTAACTCCGCGATTGAGCAACGAATTAAGCATCACGGCTATATGACTAATGTGAAGTAGATCCCATCGATCCTACCTTAGTACATTCCACCTTTTCCTGGCCTCGTTAACCATGAAAACATAAATCAAAATTTTGAGTACACTTCGCTCACCGCGTACATTTCCAAGGGAATACGCGTAGTCAGGAGTCAGTTAGGATAGATCTCATTGCTAAAGAAAAATGAGTTCAATCTAGGCGATAGGAAGAACTATGATATACTAGCACCCCACCGCTACTTGACGAAGTCAACTGGGAAGAATCCTAGCCTCGTCTCCCAGCCATGGATTAAGGGATTGACGCAGTCCATCGTGATGAATGTGATGAAGATTCCCCATTTTGTCCATCACCAGAAGGTTAACGCTTACGTTAAACTCCTCTTGTCGTGCTATCATGGTGGATACTTATGGATTGACTGGGGGATTATTGTGGATCCAGTGCTAATCCATCAAGTTACAGGCTTAAGCATGAAGGGACCTAACCCTCAACAATTTTATCCAGAGAAGGCCTCAGATCGCTCCTTGGTAGAGCACATCAAGGAATCTTACGATGAAGTCAAAAAAAGAAATTGAGGTTACATGGCAGCCTCTATACAGGATAGTGCAGTTCGCCTCACTTTCCAACTCATAGATGGAAATATCGTAAGGAAGAACCACCCCAAACAGGTCATTGGGTTTGTGGTGGACCTCACAGAAAAATGTGTGGAGGGAATGTAGATGAACTAGGTGAGTTACTTCATCAATGAACTAGAGAAATATTGTCGCGAAGCTTGGGATTTGGAATATGAATTCCACTTCAGCTGGCTAATCATTTTGATCACATTTGTCACTTGGAAAATGCCTGAAGAAGCCACCTTTTTGAAGATCGAACTATCGGAGTTGTTGGCTACTAGGTTTTCCACCTTGTGGTACACCAATGACATGATGAATAAGTGGTAGTACAACACTATTTTTCATGCATATTATCAGCAATTGAAGGTTTCCATTGAGTCATTTCCACTCATGACACCATGGACCCTGCACTAGTACAAACCAATAGCAAAGTTCTGCGCATATATGAATTTCATCTATATCATTGTGCATAAAGACGAGAACAGGGATTATTTACAGTCGTACTACAATCTAACAAATGAAGACATGGGGTAGATTACAAAGGAGTGGCTGGAGGAATTTCTAACACCTGTCGCTGATGCATAAATCTCTTACACTGACAGCATAGGAAGCCCCATGGTCACTCGATTTGAGCATGTCAAACAGTCCAGTGAAATGAAGAAGAAGAAGAAGCAGGAAGAAGTCCAGGATATAGAGGCCAATGAGGAGGACAACGCCTCTGAAGAAAATGGATCTGGCTAGCTAGGAGGATGAGGAGACGAATTAGATGGAGAAAGAGGAGGGGATGAGCAAGGAAAAGGCAAATCTACACCACTAGAATATCCCCCTACTGGAACAGTAACACCATGAAGGAGGATGGTTTCTCCAAAGAAACCCTCAGCAAGGAAGAAGACGTTTGATAATAATCCCCAGTTAGAAGAAACGCTCACAAAGGACGATATCAGTTTTGTCCGCAGAGCTATGGAAGATGCTTCTGAGGACATGTTGTAGATATGAGTGAAGAAGTAAGACCTATATGGAAGGATCGAGAATGAATTAAAGGAAGTACAATAAGCTATTTGTTTGGTCCACACAGTACCTACTACACCTTCCTCGCCACAGATTACAGAATTGGGGGATGAACCAGCCCAATTGAGAAGACTTGCAGATGTGATAGAAGCTTGCCTTCAGAGAATCTAGGAAGAGAAGGAGAATGCTATAGAAGCCTTGAAAGAAGATAAATATGAAGCCTTATAACAATTACAAGTAGCGCGGTACAATGTAGCTTCCTATGAAAGTGAGAGAGAATAGTTTTAGGCGATGCTCCAAGAGGAAAAAGCCCAGTTACAAAGAGAAAAGGAGCAGTTTCTCGCAGAACAAACCATAGTCAAAGAGGTAGTGAGTAAAGCATGTCATTTTGTGCTAGGCTTGGCACATAAGGAAAATGATTCGGTCAAGGCTCAAGTGGTGAAGCTCGCTGAGACCATCCAAAAGATTCAAGCGAGGATAACAGATTTGGAGGCCTAAGCAGTACCAAGCACCCCGCAGGAGGTGCGGGACCAGAGGGAGGAGACTGCTAAGAACACAATTGTAAGAATAAGAGACCTCGGTTTAGAATGAAAAAAACTGAATGATAGAAGCATACTGACATATGAATGCCTCATATAGGATCTGTAGCTAAGGAATCTAGAAGCATAGTTACAGGAGGCACATTAGCAGGCATTTTTAGTACAGGTGTAGATGAAGCTGCTCACCACAGTCGAAAGAGTGAAGAGATCCCAGGAGAAGCGCACAGTGTAGTAGCAGATCACTGCCCTCTAGGGAAGGGTAATGGAAGTCATGCAGAAGATACAACCTGTGCAGGAGGAAGCCTGTTAGATGTTTGAAGAGATTGATGGACAGGGCTCACAATTGGACCAAGTGGTTGCATCACTAGAACAATGCCTAGAAGGGCCTGTTATAAAGCGGACGATCCAGGAGCTCGCTGAGTGGGAGGATCAGGCAGAGTAGAAAGTTGAGGAAGGTTGAGTTAATCTCAATGCCTTCGAAGCAACATTTCCCAGACCTCAGGATAAGTCATAGGTGAGTGTTGGAGGCATGTTGGCCCTCAACCAAGTTTTGAGGAAACCTTGGTCAGGTTTGGACCACTTTTAGACTTCGATAGGTTGGTCGAAGATGGAGTGCCCACATGGAGTTGAGATCATGGATATCACTTATTTTGTGGGCTATGTGGACCTATTAAGGGGTTGTTTAGGGTTTTTGTAATGGGTTATGGGATGTCGGCCCATGGGTTTATGCATGATTAGGCCTTATTGTAAGGGATTGAAAAAGTATAAATAAGTAAGAATGTATTGTAGAATAGTAGTGGGTAGTGGCTAAGTGCAATTAGTTCGATTGGCTTTGTGCAAGAGAATGTGTATGTGTTAAGGCTCTGTGCTCGATAGAGAAATTGGCTCGGTGCCTTGACCTAGTTTTGGAAGAAGGATCTAGTGCTCAGTGTGTATATCTCTTTTTTGGTGCAAAGCTCGACTACATGGCTTAGTGCACATGAGTAGCTAAATGTAAGAGATTGATGAATAATAAAGGAGGAGAAGTGGTTGGTGTACGTAGCCCCACACTGGGGTGAACCACGTATATATTGTGTCTTTGGTGTGCTTTGTGCCATGTTATTTATTTTCTTAGTGCCTTGATTATTATGTATGATAGATAGATCTGTTATTTCTTAAGTTCTTTACTTGTGTTAAGAATAAATGAATGTTAGATATACTCATTGCTAAGTTCTCATGATATATAACTATTTATTGTTACAACTTCGATCTCTCTTTGGGTATGTCCTGCGATGTTAATTAAACTAAGGAACTAATGCATGTTAACCCTAAGTGTTAATAGAGTACTCTGCGAAGTGTTATTATCACAGATCTGTGTCCTATCTTGGTTACAGACACGTGCATCCTATAACCACCCTGTTCCTACCTCGAGTGATACCTCGCCTGCTTTCCAGGTGTTTCTGAAAGGGTCGGTAGTTAGGATTTTGTTGGTGCACTATTAAGCGTTGAACCCTAGGTCTGCCCCTGTGCCAACAACAATGAAATGTCGAATTTAAGATAGGAGGTTATAAGGATGATATTTTGTGTGATGTCATACCTATGGACGTTTTCCATGTTTTGTTGGGAAGACCATGACAATATGACAGAAATGTCATACATGATGGGAGAAAAAATACTTACACCTTTGAGAATAGTGGGCGTACATATATATTATTTCCAATGGAGGATAAGAGAGTGAAGGAATAAGATATTTCAATCATACTTGTCATGAGTGGGGAGGAAATATTGAATGAAGTCAAGAAGGAAGAATAGATGCAGTTTTTTGTGGTGATGAAACCCATAGTCATCCTTATAAGAACTTCTGTGGATGATCTTCCTGTAGAGATTCAGGAATTGTTGGATAATTTTGATGATATCATGGTGGATGAGTTACTTCGTTCTTTACCACCCATTAGGAGTATCAGTCACCACATTGACCTTATTCTAGGAACAAGTTTTCTAAATAAAGAAACATATAGCTTGACACCTCAAGAAAATGAAGAGGTCAAGAATCAATTCCAAGAGTTGTTGGATAAGGGTTTAGTCAGAGAAAGTTTGAGTCCATGCGTAGTTTGAGAAAGGCCCTTGAGTTGGTGTTTAGCCATTTTTTCTCAGGTCAATTTCTGGATATTTAGTGGAATGGGAGGAGGGGCGGGATTGGAGGGTTTAGAGAGAGGAATAAAGGAGGGTTTTTTGGTTTGGGAGGAGACAACCGATTGTGCTTCCTTATATTTTTAAGTAGCTTCCACCCAAGTTTGGGGGTGATCCATTAGGATGTGGGAAATAAAACCATCCTTTAGGCCACTGATAAAGTATTCCCGAAAAAAAGAATCTAGCATGCCCTCCGTGTGGAAATAAAAGTGCTCAAATGTAGCTATAAATTATTCACTGTGCCAAATTATTTCAACTTGTTCAAACAACCTAAATGGTGGGTGTCTATCTCAAAGCGTTCATAAATATCTTCAACAAATTGTGTCTAAGCCACATACCCTTGGCATGATTTTTTTATCCATTACCACCATTTCCATCATTCAATATCTATATAGAGAACACCATATGGAGTTTGTCCAACTCATCAATAATTCCATGCAAAGAGAAATAATTTTTAATTTGAGTGACCCAACATCTAGGATCCGATCCATCAAATTTTGTAAACTCCACTCTAGGAAGAAGTAGGTCCTGTTGAAAGTGGTTGAAATGAAAGGATGTGAAATGGTAAGATTCAATGCCTTCAAGGTTCTAAGGTGGTGTAGAAGAGAAGGGATCTTGGGATTTTTTAAACAATGGGGTCAAGTTGTTCACTACTTCTTGGGATTGCCGACACATGGTTTTCAAGTGTGTCACTGTTGAAGGAAGTGATTCTAGTGGTGGGAGCCATGAATTTATGCTAGAAATGTTGGAAGTAAGGTCAACAATATCACTCATGATTTTCTCATTGACTTTTTCTAGGGTAATGATGTGGTGATCCCAGTCTTGGATGTGGCTATGGGTCATTGGGGAGGGAAAGGGGCAAGAGGGTTTGCACAAAAATAGGTTTACTAGTGAATGACACCACGATGATTAGAGTAAACAGAGGAATTCAATGGGATGGGTTCCAAATAAGGGTATTGGTAAGGGTGAGTGGGTACACAAAACAAAAATGAGAAGTGATAGGTACAACAAGGATCAAGGTGAAGAGGAGAATCCAATGAGAGGGGTACCAAATAATGGTGTCGAGAATGGGGTCAGGTCCATAGAAAAAAAAGGATAAAAAATTATATTTTCCATTATGATATGGAAGAAGAGAGGAATCCGATGGGATATGTCTCGAAAAAGGGTGTTGGAAAGACCACTATACTCTTTTTTTTTTAACCCCCATAGAGTTATACTCCCACCTAAATAATACTGTAGTGGAAAATGGCCCAAATTGTTAATAGGAAAAATTTTGTATTAATTTCACAACTAGAATGTGGGAGGAAAGGTTGTGCTTAAATATATCTCATTTGTTATTTTTCTGTTTTGTTTCTTTATGAGGGGTTAGGATTTACAAGGTCCCTACACACAAGGATTTTATGTTTTCTATAACTCTCTGATATACCTGTAGGGAAGAACAATTTTACTGGGCCCAATATCTCAGGGCACCAACTATGGAGGCTCGATTGTACCCCTCGTCATACTACCCAATTACTCAAGTGCTATAGAGTATCTTCCCAAGTGTTTTTCTCAGTGTCACTATAGCAGTTAGGCGATTGATCGATTGATGTAGAGATGGTTTTAGTGGTCCTATGGGACTCCCGATATACTTGACAGTACATGGGAGTGGTGGTCATGTACATTTTTTGTTTTATGCAATACTACTTGAAGGGTACTAACAAATGTTATAGAGGTTTCCAACAAGGTGAAACGTTTGTTTCTAGACAACCCCATGAAACCGTCTATATTTCTTGCGTGTAGTCTTACACACCACATTTTTACCCACTGAAAAAAAAATCTTTGTTATTTAAATATGCCAAAAGTACACACCTCTACCCTGGAAAAAAAAATCCCCATATTTTCCACAGAGGAAAGCGCTCTAATACCACATGTTAGGTACCAGATCTATTATTAAGCATAAAATAAAAATGTTGGTGGAACAACAAAATGTAGAGAACCACATCAAAAAATGATACCTTTATTGATAGAAAGCAATGTTCACTTGCCTCTTCTCGGGGTAAACCTCCAGAAGAGAAACACACTATTACAATAATTATCAAGACAAATACTTCTCATGCATCATACTCTTATTTATACTAATTCTATATTCTAAAGAACATTCTAGAGGAATATCTTTCTAGAAGAAGATGCTTCTATTAGGTCTTCTTACATTGACTTCTTCACATTTATTAAATAGGCCTTATTAACTAATTTCAACCTTTTTTACATGGAAAATAGATTATTCTACCTACATGAGGGCTTAGGGAGGTTAGGTCCCTAACATCGCACTAGTTTGAGTTCTTCCAATGCATACTGGCTTGAGTTTTGTAGTATGTGATAGAAACTAAGAAGACACCATATGAATTCCAGAATCAAGAAAAAAATCTTCAGGGAATATCCTTGAATGATTAGTAAAACCAACACAAGGGATTGTGGAGCAACAGAGATATAAGATGGAAAGGTAGTTGATATTTCCACGATTCCAAAGAGGCGATGTAGAATGCATGTGAGTGATATAAGCATGCAAGAATAATAATCAATAGAGTGAGTGGAGTGGAACTGCATGTGACTGAGAAACATAGTGGAGGAGAAGACAAAAGGGAGAAGAAAACATAAAGGGGGCTATCTCATTAGTCAATTGGTTGTTGATGTTTTTTATCTTGAATGTCTTGGAGATCTCTCTGAGCATATGGTTTTTTGTAACGTGCTTGGTTGTAAGTACAAGTCTATCCTTTCTATAGAGTCTGAAGAGATGTGCATCGCATGATGTAATGTAAGAATTATGAAATTCATAAAATAGTTGGGATCTGTTGTTCTCAATATATGAATTGCTTAATGTATGGTTTTGGTGACGGAGTGAAGATAATAAAGGTGCAATGATTATAGTATCATGATGTGTTACTCATGTGTTGATTAAATGTGTTTGTTTGTGTTATATATTGTTAACTGTTAAAGTAATGTACAATGGACTCTATGAATATCAACCTGTATGGATCTCTGCGTTTTTATTCCTTGATCCATGACATAAGGCCAAATGGTATCTGTGATCCTCATGGCATCTCGAGTGATACTTTCTTTATTCTTTGGATGAGGATTAATATTTCTATGCCTTGGGGTTTTTGTTGGTCAAACTATGGATAAAACCTGGGTATTCAATCCCCCAAAGTTAAGAAATATGCGTATAAGTGTGAAATGACCCAACAAATGGTTCTATTTACGGAGCCCAAAGGATTTGTATTGAGTGATGAAGGAAAATAATGAGGTGGTATCCATCTTGAGAAGAAACTCAATATTTTCCAAATGCGAAGGAAGATGAGTTTTCTCATTGGGAAACTCAAGGTATGAAGGTTAATGTAAAGTAATGGAAAGATATGTATCCTTACACTAGTATGCATGCAATTTTCTTTGTTGAATTTCCCTGTCTATTATATGAATGGATGGAAAGGTAGATTGCTACTAATACTTCTTTGAGTTCACTAGAGACAATAGTTTGGGGTCAATCCAAGATTGATAGGATGAAGGCATCCTTTTATTTCTGGTATGCTCGAGTGAAGGAGAGATATATAATTTAATTTTCTATGGAGCACACTGATTCTTTCAGGGAAGATAAACATAATTTCATGGAAGGTCCTAGAAGAAGGTTGTTGGAAGAAATCCTACTTTGGGTAAAAATGTTGATTTTGGAGAAGGGGATGATGCACATGGATCCCAATAGGATGGTTGAGTAGACTTCCCTAGTGCTGGGGGGGAATGAAAGTATGGGGAAAAAATGAGAAATATGATGGATCTGTTGAGGAGGATCTATAAGTTGTTGAGATGAGGTGAGGAGTAGAATGGAACCATAAGAGAAGAGGAGAGAAAGAGAGAGATAAAATGTACACAATAAGAATTGAGTCAAGAAGGAAAGAGTAACAAATAAGTTAAAGGAGGTTAGTAAGGGGTGCACGACAAGGGGTCAGGCCCATGATGAATAAGAAGGAAACCACACTAGGAGGAAGCATAGAAGAATGTGTTGTGCCAGAGAAGAGCACAAATGAAGATAGGATCACAAAGAGGTGTGACATTGAGAGTAGGGTATACAATGAAGATAAAAATAGTAGTGGTGGTGGTAGGGGACAAAAGATGAAGTAAATACCCCTTGGATGTTGCACAGTGCTGAAAATTCAAAGGAATATGATGTGAAAAGTAGAGGAAAAATATAAGGAGAGGAATATGGAGGATCCCCTAATGGTTGGTGAGAAGAATTAGTGATAGTAGATTGTGTAACACCCCCACTCTTTGTGCGAGAAATAAATAAAATTTCTCATTCAGGAGCTAGATTAGCTCTTTGATTTACTGTTGAAATCCCGCTATTTGATCCACAAGCCCTATAGAAACCCCACCAACATGAACATGCACAAGGCCCGAGCTTCACCTATGTGACCACAGGTTGTGACCGAATGCCTATAAAAATGTGTTTCGCATTTCGGGACTTCGAGACTTCTACATGCGAGTCAATCCTAACTCCCATTTCCTCGAATCCCCGACCTTTGATTTCTCTCCAAGGCCAGATCTATGGACCTGTGTTATCCCCTTGATTGACGGTTTGATCGTGTCACGATTTACATATAGGGATAATGAATGTGAGACAGATATGACTCTCTGTTCCTCGAAATCCCGATCTCCATTAGCTCCTCCCTTAATCTTCCACCCATACGACCGACTGCCACAACCTGGGGCTTATTCTCCGAACTCGTTGGGACTTCGCGTTTCACAAAGTTGGAACACAACCCAACACCTATATTTCAAAATCCTAATCCCCAAACTCCCGATATCCCCTCTCCCAGATCAATGGTCATGGCTCTCCTGTGATCTGACTCCTCAGATAAAATCACGAGTTCGGGTCTCGTGAGTTCACAAAACTCTACCCTTTGACTTATTTTAGTAGCGAGTCGACGAAATGATGATTTCTTGTCATGTGTCTTCTTACGATGGATGGTTAAGGAGGGTCCTGATAGATCCTTGGATCTACGGTCCAAATTTTATCTCTACTTGTGAATATTGAAGGAGTTGATGCGTTAACGCCTGCGCTCCTTGTTCACATATAATGGTCGTGACATACCTCGGGTCCTTCCTGAAGGATCTCATCCATTCGTCTCCCAAATGAAAGGATATTTTGTTTCGTTATTTTAACTTGTTATCCTTTCTGAACTTGGGAAACGAAATTCAACCTCTCAGATATTCGATCTTCCGCTGCTCCAAAAGCTTTGAAAACTAACTCCTTCTTGCACAGGGTTCCCATATCCAGGTCACCTGAACCTTCATATGATTCTTGGTAAAATTATCCCTACTCTTAGTCGAGTTTCTGGATAAGGGCTTGGGTGCGTTTCAAAGTCCCTAGGCTACTGAACAGAATGAAGTGCCTTCCTAACTCACTAAGTTAGGAGCTATGACACCGAGGCAAGGTAAACTTGTGGGTTTACCATAGCGGTATCCATACCAAGGAGCTTACTCTGACTCTGAGATATGATGCAATTCCATAGGGAAGGTTATTTCAAGGTATTAAATTAGAACATCACGAGAATCAAGTAGATGGGACGATTCTCAGTGGAACAGACTCATGCTCCAGAATTAATCATTTTATACAGAAACCAACTATGGAATATAAGTATACACATGCATCCATTACTTCCAATCTAAAACACCAGGAAATCATTCCACACAGAAACCATTTATGGGCGTATAAACATGAGCATGTATCCATGATATTCAATTCAAAATACAAGGCATAAAAACCTTATCAGAACCACAAGGCATGATGCGACAACTGAGAGGGGTGCTCATTTCCACCATAGGTTCAGTCACTCCCAATGGATTTATTAGTGGCCACCCCTGAGCTTAGACCACGATGTTTTGAGATTCAATATCTTACTTCCAACTCAATGAAAGTTAGGGATGAAGGTTACTCTCCTTCTCCCTGTACATGAATAGACAAGGACAAAGGTTACTCTCCTTCTCCCTGTACAGGAGTAGACAAGGACAAAGGTTACTCTCCTTCTCCTAACTTTGTCTCTCTTCTTTGGGATCCCAACTCACATTTCTCTCTCAATCCTTCCTTGGATCCGAGAGTTTTCCGCTCTCGTCTCTAAATTCTTTGTCACTCCTCTCTGCCCACACCACACTTCCTTTCTTGCCTTCCTCAACAAGATTGTGTGTGGATCAAATTCCTAGTCTGTGGTCAGGTCCAAAAGACTTATATATGGACGTTCTACCCCATCCCCTCATTAACTCTTGACGAGGTCTTCCCACCTACCAGCCTGACTGTAATTCATTTCGGGTTAGAGGGTTTTTCTGATCTTGAGCAATTAAAACCAGCATAATACTGCCTTGGCGGAAGTTAACATAATCGCTCCGAGCCCCTTCCACCACCTTTTCATTAGCAATCATGGTATGTTTTAGCACATCTTATTCCCATTAGTCATGCAACACATATTCATAACCAATTTACATTCATCAATCTTTTATACAAAGGTCCATCAAATAAAACATTCACACCTTTGAGTTTTCCATAGTTCCCTAGCCAATATAGTTATATTTACAAACTGGGGTAAACAAGGTGTTACAATTCCCTCATCCTTAAAGGAACATCATCCTTGATGTTCTATCTATCAACATGAAGTGTATGTACAGAAGTAAAAAAAATCGGATATGCTTGTTTCATGGCATCTTCCATTTCCCACATAGCCTCATCTGGGCCAAAGTGTTTTCACTGCACCTTGACCTGCGCAATGGTTCGGTTATTGAGTGAGGTTTCCTTCCTGTCTAGTATGCATTGGGGTTCTGGTAGGAACTCTCCCTCTGGTTTCACCTAGATCACAGACAATTCAATTATATGATTAGTATCATGTATATATTTCTTCAATAAGGAAACATGGAAAACATTATGTGCCTTTACTATCAGAGGTAGTGCTATTCTATAGGCTATTGGTCCCACTCTATCTAAGAATTAAAAGGTTACACAATACCGATGTTCCAACTTGGCACATGCTCCCATCCTCAGGAAACTCTTCTTGGGACTAACACTGAGATAGATGTGGTCTCCCATCTTGAATTATCTGGGGGTTCTCTTTCTGTCGGCATAACTTTATTGTCTATTCTGAGCTATTTTAAGATTTCACTTTATCTGAATCACTTGTTGTTCCATTTATTTCAACATTTGAGGTCCAATCGTAATTTTTTTCATGGGATTACTCCAAATGACTAGAGTGTTGCACAACCTACCATAGAGGACTTCGAAAGGACTCATCTTTAGTGATTCTTGGTAGCCTTTGTTGTAGGCAAATTCCACCAATGGCAGGTAATCTTCCCACTTTTTAGGTTGATTCATTACATGCATCCTTAGAATGTCTTCTAATATGTGGTTCACTCTTTCCTTCTATCCATCATTTTGAGAATGAGAGGCTGTGCTAAAAAATAATTTGGTCTCCAGACCATTCATCAAGGATTTCCAAAAAATTGAAGTAAATTTCATGTTTCTGTGAAACACGATTTCCTTTGGCATGTCGTGTATTCTGAATATCTCCTTCATGAATATGTTGGCAATATCTATTGCCTTGCAAGTCGATTTGACGAGAATAAAGTGAGCGTAATTTCTTATTTTGTCCATGACTACCATGATGGCATCATTATGTCTAGTCGGTGATGGTAATTCGGTGATGAAATCCATGGATATGGTCTCCCATTTCCATTCCATGACTAGTAGAGGTTGTAATAACCCTATTGGGTGCCGATGTTCTGCTTTAACCTACTAGCATTCTAGAAATTTAGCTAAGTACTCAGTTATTTTTTTCTTTAGTCCAAGCCAATAGAATTGTTTCCTGGTGGTTGTGATCATCTTCTAGTATCCTGGGTGACCAGTGTATGGTCGTTTATGTAGTTCATCCATTATGAACCTCTTTAAGTCGTCATAGTTTGGAATATACAATTTGTTTATATATGTTAGCAGACCTCCTTTCTAGCCTCTGGTAGCCTTCATACTTTATCCCTCTAGGTTCTTGTTCCAAGTATGAGGTCATGGTCTAGAAGAATGCATTTGTTTCTTGTTCATTCCTGACTCTTTCCTTGAAATTCATCTTGCAAGGGCTCAATGCTGCCAGGTGAATTGTTTTCATACTTCTGCTAAGGGCATCGACCACCTTATTTTCCTTTCCTTTTGTATGTTTTATTTCAAAATCAAACTCGCTAAGGAGAGCCATCCACCTAGCTTGTCTAGCATTGAGTTTTGGTTGGTCAAACAGGTGTCACAATCCACAGTGTTCTGTCATAAGTACAAATTTCCTACCCAGGAGGTAATGCCTCCACATTTTCAAGGCGTGTCCACATTTTCAAGGTGTGCACTATGGCAGCCAACTTTAGATCATGGGTCACATAGTTGACTTCGTGCTCATTCAATTTCCAAGATTCATAGAAAACTACACTTCCTTCTTGCAGAAGGACTCCTCCGAGTCCTTCCTTGCAGGCATATGTGAACATGAGGAAGTCATTTTTGGGATCATTGATCTTCAACATGGGAGAATGGGTCAAAAACCATTTTAGGGTCTAAAACCTTTATTCACATTCTAGTGTCCAAGTGAATTTATCCCCCTTCTTCTGGAGGGCAGTGATTGGAAAACCAATCTTGGAGAATCCTTTTATAAATCTCCTATAGTATCCCACTAATCCCATAAAGGATCTGATATCTGAAACATCCTTTGGGGTAGGCCATTCCATTTTAGACCTGATCTTTTCAAGGTTTACTGCTACCCATTCTTCAAATATGACATGGCCCAAGTAATGTATTTTCTTCTGGAAAAATTTACACTTGCTAAATTTGGCATATAGCTGATGTTCTCTTAGCACTTGAAGCACAAGTCTAAGATGTTCCTCATGTTCCTCTCTATTCTTGGAGTATATTAAAATATTGTTAATAAAAGCCAGTACAAATTTGTCTAGGAATTTGCTGAGTACATTATTCATCAAGCACATAAAAGTGGCAGGGGCATTGGTTAATCCAAATGGTACTATCACAAATTCATAGTGACCATATCTCGCCCTGAAGGCGGTTTTGTGGATGTCTTCATCCTTGATTCAGACTTGATGGTATCCAGATATCAAGTCAATCTTTGAGAAGATGGAAGCACCTCCCGATTGATCGAACAAGTCATCGATTCTGGGTAAGGGGTACTTGTTCTTTATGGTTACCTTATTGAGTTGTCTATAATATATGCATAGTCGGAGTGTACCATCCTTCTTCTTCACAAACAGGACTGGTGCTCCCCATGGAGACACGTTGGGCCATATATAGCCTTTTTCCATCATTTATTTTAGCTATAGTTTAAGCTTGACTAGCTTAGGGGTGCTCATCCTATAGGGTGTCCTAGACATTGGCACCACTCCTGGTGAAATTTCTATTGAGAAGTCAATGTCCCTTCTCAAAGGTAGACCCGGTACCTCTTCCAAAAACACATCTCTATACTCTCTTAGTATGGGGTGTTCTTCTAGGCTTGGTTTGTCATCCTCAATCAATTTCAATACCTATATCACATATAGAGGACATCCCTTTCTGCAATACTGTCTCATTTGAAGAGTTGATATTCGTCTCAGCGACATAGGTTTTTGGATCCCTTGAAGGGTTATCTTTCTTCCTTCTTCATTTACACATTCTAAGGTTTTATGGTAATAATCCAACTTAGTTTTATATGCAGGTAGCCATTCCATACCAGTCAGCAAGTCATACGATCCTAGGGGTAGTATGTTAAGGGTAGCTTGGATAGAAAATTCATCCATAGCAAATTGGTAGGCTGGTATGACCTCCACTACCTTTCTTTTGGTGCCATTGGATAATTGTACCAACCATGATTGGAATGTTTATGTGGCTGCAATTTACACTTACCAACGGCCCGAGGGGCCACATAACTCAAATTTGAACCAGGGTCAATTAAAATAGACACTATATGGTTTCCGATCATGCCTTCCATCTCCACCACTGAAGCTTGGTGGTCGGCTTGTTTAGTATCCATGGCTGTATAAATTCATGGCTTATTCCTAGCCACGTCATTGACGATGGTAGCTTCCTAGACGTTGTAAATTCTCCTACTGTTCTGTTGTCTGTGCGAGCAGTCCCTCAGTAGAAGTTCTTCTCCACAACCCCAACATTTCAAGGGTTCTTTCTTTGGGTTATCAGTCTTTCCTAGGGTTGATCCAAGAGGTCTATTTCTACTCTGGGAAGGGAAATTCTACTGGTGTACACTTCAGGTCGAAAAGATCATCCTTGAATCCTTCTTATAGTTTTTAAATATTGGGGATTTACATCCCTTTTTTTGGAATCCTGAACTATTCTTCTGCTTCTAGCCTTCACGAGGCTCTGGCCGAAGCCCAAACTATTCATAACAATATATTTCCTTTCGGATAGTGTCTTGTAGGGTCCTTGGCTCATCAAACTCAATCCTGTTCTGATAGTCCTTAGGTAGCCCACTGATGAATCATTTCACCTTTTCCTTTTCTTCTTTTATGTAGGGTATGTACCTCAACAACTCAAGGAATCTGCTGACATATTCCTCTATAGTGAATTGCCCCAGCTTGAGTTCATAGAATTATTTAGTATTTTTGTCGAAATACTTTTCTGACAGATACTTCTTCCCGAAGTATTTTTCAAACCCTTCCCAATATAGGTATTCTTCATGAATCCCTTTCACATTCTTATGGTCTTCCCACCAAATGGAATCATTTCCATTCAGGTTGAAAGTGGCTACTCAGGCCTTCAAGTTTTCTGAGAATTCATGGACTTTGAAATACTAATTTAGTCCAAGCAGCCAAGCATATGCTTCCTCTCCCTTCTTGATCTCACTGCCGAAAGAGGGTTGTTTGTCCTTCTTGAATTCTTTGATATTATGACTTTTGGAATGATTTTGTTTCTTCCATTTTCTTCGAGAATGTGAACTAGTTCTGCTACTAGAAGATCCCTCCAAGTCCCCAGTTGCCTTTCCAAAGGAATCGTCTAACGCTTGTCCCCTATCTCTGGGGTGAACCTTTATCGAGGTTCTCTTCCAAGTGTGGCCACTTAAAAGACCACATTTTTGTATCTAGGGTGGACTTCTACTCCTCTTTGTCTGTCGTCAATCCACGTGAATAGTGTCAGGTCCATGTTGTAGTTGTATTTGTATGTTGGATAAACTCTCCAGCAAGATTGCATTAATTTCTATTTTCTTCTCTTTCTCTTTTATCAACCTCTCATTTTCGGCCTTGAAGCTTTTTAGTTCAACCATGAGACTCCTCACGGTCTCAGCTGTTGGAGAATAACCCTAACTTACATTAGATTATACCTAGCTTAGAATCCTAGATCTTGGCTAATACATTCATTTACACTTTATTTCACCTAATTTGGCCACATAGAGAAGAAGGGTGCCTCATCCCTAGATTTTAGGAAAAACTGCTAATTTTAGATCACGACTCAACTCTCGGTTCTTGATTTTCTCCATTTATTCTTGATTTTCTTGATTTATTAATGATTTATTCCAAATAACCCATGAAAAAAATCATCTATTATTGGGGAATGTGCACCTCCTCTTTGAGTGAGATATTTATTCCTTAATTAATGATTTTTGTCGTTACTATTATTAGTAACTACTATTTTGGGTCAGTTAAGTGAGTTGGAACTGCTTCTCTTGTCAGTTAAGTGAGATTAAGTGAGCTAATGTGCATCACTTGACTCTTGTGGACATTAATGAGTGTGTGACATGTATATTTAGTGGTCTAGGTCTAACTATGTGGTCTCCCTTAGCTTATGACACCTATTTTAGCTATTTCTAGCTTTTTTTGACTAAAATTTCTATGTTGGAAATTCTATATATTCACCTCCTCTCTTCTTTTTGAGGATGGTTGCTCATGTATATTCATTTTTTATTAATATAATTCTCTAATTTATGGAGCAAAAACTTTCTCTCATCTCTTGAATATCAGCAAATTGCATGTGTTCAATTTAACTAGAATTCTAGATCTATCGGGGTTTCTGCATGAATTCTACATGGTATCAGAAGTAGATTGAATCTAGTGGATTGTACATGGTTTTATTTGAAGGTATAGATCATCAAGAGGCATAGAAAGCAGAAATGGATCATCTCTCTCAGCCCACAAAACTCATTCTAAATCCTTTCAATTACTTCGAATGGAAGACAGAGATCTCTCTGCTCCTCTGAAGGAAAGGGCTTTATCGGGTAACAATGGGAACGGAGAAAGAACCGTCTACTGCATCGGAGAAGATAAAGTATTTCAATAAATTATATGAAGCAATTGGGATAATATTCCTATCAATTTCCAAAGATCTCCTCTTTCATGTTAGTAGAGTCACTACTCTCGAGGTGGTCTGGACCACATTGGAAGGACTATTCGGCAAGGACGATGTAATGAGAGTGCATCAACTGGAGAATGAACTCATATCCCTAAGTCCAATTCATTTCAGCAACCTGAAAGAATTATTCACCAATTTAAAATCCCTCCTCATTGAACTTAATGCATGTGGAGTCATGAAAGAGGAAGAACAACTCATCCTTTCAATTCTCTCGAAATTAGGCTCTGAATATTCTGTATTTCTGTCGTCTTTTCAAGCATCTAAATTGACTCAGGAAAAATGGAAAATGCCTSCATTGAATTATTTAATTGCAGCAATGACTCAATAGAAAGCTAAGTTATTCCAAATGGGTTCCATCAAGCGTTCCGAGAACCAAGTACTCGTGGCTACTAATGCTCCAAAGAGCAGTGGAAAAGACAAGAAAAAAGGAACGGGTACATTTCCTGAATCGAAGAAGGAGAGATTTGCACAATCTTCAGATAAATATTTTGAACCTAAGGGTAAGAAGAATAAGGAAAGAAAAATTTTCAACTAATGTTCCAAAGGTTTTCATCCCGAAGAAAATTGCATGAGGAAGACTATTGATGAGATGGCTAAGTAATTGCAACAACATAATCTCACGGTGCTCGAAAATGCAAATAAGAAATATGATAACAGAACGGGAGGGAGAGCATGAGATGGTCATGCTTTAATGGCTGTCACATCCACTCCATAATCTTGGATCCTTGATTCAATTTCATCAAACCATATGTCTGCATCAAAAGACGAATTTTCCTCCATTGAATAAAGCACCAGATCCCCAATTTACTTGGGAGATGCCACACCCGCAAAGGTGTGCGGAGAAGGAATTGTTGATCTTGAAGGGGGATGCTTAAAAAATGTTCTTCATGTTCCCTCGCTGTCTGAAAATATTCTCTCGATATATCATATCACTCAGTCCAGCTCTGGAAGGAAGATGGAGTTCACTCCGGACTCCGCAGTGATTACCGATATTTCCACAAGCTCACAGCTTGCACATGGAATTGCAGATCACGGTTCTCGTTTGTATTTCTTCTCCCAATTTGTTCCTAAATATATTAGCACTACATTTATGTCACAATATAATGATATCAACAAGTTATGGCATGAAATATTTTTCCATCTAAACTATAAGTACATGCATCAACTCAGCAAGGAAAACATGGTAGAAGGATTGCCAACTATTAAATTCACAAGCAGTGTATGTCAAGGATGCATTCTTGGCAAGCATCCAGAGAAAAAGTTTAACAAAGGGAAGGCACATAGATATTATTCACCTATTGGGATGATTCAAAGTGAAATCACGGGCCCATTCCCATATCCTTCAATCAGTAAGGCTCGATATGTACTCACCTTCATAGATGATTTCTCTCTCTTTACTTGGGTTTTTTTTTTGAAATTAAAATCAGAAGTATTTGAATGCAATATAGAATTTAAAGCACTTGTTGAGAATGAGTCTGGGTGTAAGATTAAGATACTACGTACTTATAATGGGGGGGATTATGTCAACAAATATGTGCATAAACTTTGTATTGATGCAGGTATACAACTACAACACACAGTGCCATATACACCACAACAGAACGGTGTTGCGGAGAGGAAAAACCAGTCCTTAAAAGAGATGGAAAATTGTATGCTACAATTGAAATCATTAGCTCCCAATATATGGGCTGAAGCTATTAATTGTGCAGCATACATTCAGAACCAAGTTCCTCACAAATCACTCAAAGGAACCACTCCTTTTGAATGTTGGACCGGTAGGAAACCGAAAGTGTCGCACTTTCGTATTTTTGGTTCACGAGCATGGGCTCACATTCCGACAGATAAGAGGAATTCTTTGGAGCCTCAAAGTGTTGAATGCATATTTGTTGGATATCCTGAAGGTGTCAAAGGATATACATTTTTGGACTCTCATACTAAAAATTTCATTCTAGCTCGAAGTGTGAAGTTTGAAGAAGAATCACTGCATGATTTTTCAGAAGACCCTGTCGAGGAACCACTTGTTGTCACTGATGAGGAGGAGTCAGAAACTTCTTCGAGCACTTCAGAGAAGCCATAAGAGCATCCTTTTGGGTCTGATATAGAGTATGAGGAGCAAGTCATGGATGCTCCAACTTATTTTCCAACTTGGACAGAGAAAACCTTGCAAGATGCAGGTGAACTAGTCGATGATTCTACGAATACAAGAAGAACTAGATCATAGTTTTTTGGGGCTCCTCAATCCTTGGCTGCCACAAAACCTTTTCTTCCCATAAATTTCTATATTTCACTTGGTTCATATCCATAGTCACACTCTGAGGTTGCTAGAAACCCACTTTGGGAGTCTCCCATGGATGAAAAGTACTCTGCTCTTATGGACAACAACACATGGGACTTGGTTCCACTTCCGAAAGGAAGAAATCTTGTTCGATGTCGATGGATATATCGAACAAATATTGCTGCATATGGTGAGATAAAAAAGTACAAATCTCAACTTTTTGCAAAAGGATACTCACAGGTACATGGCATAGACTACATAGAGACATTTGCACCTGTTGCAAAAATGGACTCCATTCGACTAGTTTTGGCCATTGCCGCTTCTCGCAGATGGGAAGTTCATCACATGAATTACATCCATGAGATGATCCATGAAATATTCATTTCACTGTAGTATTTCCCCACACATAAGAAGGTTGCATAAATCTTCACCAAGTCCTTCATTGAAAAGAAATCTTCAAAACTGAGAGTTATGCTTGGAGTGGTGGAGACAACTCAGTAGGTCACTTTTGGCTACTCAACATTTTTTTTTCCTTATTTTTTTTTGGGGGGGGGTTCCCATGAGTTTTTCCCTCTTTCCTCTTTTCATGAGGAGTTCTTTTATGTAATGAGTACCTAAAATGGCCAAGTTTTCGGGACTCAATTTTTTTTTTCATTACAGTTAGGCTTAAGGGGGGGTGTTGGAGAATAACCCTAACTTACATTAGCTTATACCTAGCTTAGACTCCTAGATATTGGCTAATACATTCATTTACACTTTATTTCACCTAATGTGGCCACATAGAGAAGAAGGGCGCCTCATACCTAGATTTTAGGGAAAATTGCTAATTTTAGATCAAGACTCAACTCCCTGTTCTTGATTTTCTCCATTTATTCCAAATCCCCCATGAAAAAAATAATATATTATTGGGGAATGCACACCTCCTCTTTGAGTGAGATATTTATTCCTTAATTAATGATTTTTGTCATTACTATTATTAGTAACTACTATTTCAGGTCAGTTAAGTGAATTGGAACTGCTTCTCTTGTCAGTTAAGTGAGCTTAAGTGAGCTAATGTGAATCACTTGACTCTTGTGGAAATTAATGAGTGTGTGAAATGTATATTTACTGGTCTAGGTCTAACTATGTGGTCTCCCTTAGCTTATGAAACCTATTTTAGCTATTTCTAGCTTTTTTTGACTAGAATTTCTATGTTGGAAATTCTATATATTCACCTCCTCTCTTCTTTTTGAGGATGGTTGATCATGTATATTAATTTTTGATTAATATAATTCTCTTATTTATGGATCAAAAACTTTCTCTCATCTCTTGAATATCAGCAAATTGCATGTGTTCAATTTAACTAGAATTCTAGATCTATCGGGGTTTCTGTAGGAATTATACATCAGCTAGATTCGTAGGGGTCTCTACTGCCCTCCTTTAGTCAGAATATTCATCTCTATTATGGGAACCATCCCCCACTTCATGTCAGATCACCATTCTATACATTTTTAGTTTCCCATAGTTTATTGTCTGCTTGCATGCAGACAAAACACTTGTTTTTAGCCAACATTATATTTGTTCATAACCAACACCTAATTCACATTTCTTAAATACCTACACACACACAACAATAATGCATACACACACAATAGTAAGGTATCATTATTTCTATAATAAGGGCTTAACTAGCCTTTTTAGGAAGGGAGTAAGGTAAGATGTTGCCTTTGAATGTGCTCGTCCATGAGCCCAAACATGTCGAGTATTGTAACCATGTTCTGATACCAATTTGTTACAACCCCACGCTTTGTGCGAAAACTAAATAAAATTTCTCATTCACGAGCCGGATTATCTCTTTAATTTCCTGATGAAATCCCGCTATTTGATCCACATACCCTATTGACACCCCACCATAGTGAACATGCACAACGCACGGTCTTCACCTATGCAACCACAGGTTGTGACCACATGCTTATAAAAAGGCGTTTCACATTTTGGGAGTTTGGGACTTATGCATGCGAGTCAATCCTGACTCCTGTTTCCCCGAATCCTTGACCTCTGGTTTCTCTCCAAGGCCATATCTATGGACCTGTGTTATCCCCTCGATCGAAAACTATGATCATGTCACGATTTCATGTATCTCAATAATGAACATGAGTCATCTCTAACTCTCCATTCGCCAAAATCCCGATCTCCATTAGCTCCCCCCTTAATATTCCACCCATACAATTGGTCGCCAATCCCAGGGGCTTATTCTCTGAACTCATCGGGACTTCACATTTCACGAAGTTGGAACACAACCCAATGACTATCTTTCTAAATATGGATCCCCGAACTCCCGATATCCCCTCACTCAGATAAAGGGTCATGGCTCTCCTATGATATGACAGTTTAGATCAAATAGCAAGTTCAGGTTTCGGAGGTTCACAAAAATCTACCCTTTGACTTCTTTCAGTAGCGAGTTAATGAAATGATGATGTCTCGCCATGTGTCTTTTTACAATGGATGGTCAAGGAGGGTCCCCATAGATCCTTGGATCTACGGTCCATATTTCATCGCTACTTGTGAAGACTGAAGTAGTCAAGGCTTTCATGCCTATGCTCCCTCTTCAAATCGAATGGTCGTGATAGATCGCATATCCTTCTCGAAGGATCTCATCCATTTGTCTCCCAAATGAAAGGATAGGCCTTTTTCGTTATTTGAACTCTCTATCCTTTCTAAACTTGGGAAAATAAATTCAAACTATCATATCTTCAAGATTTTGCGGCTCCAAAACCTTCGAAAACTAACTCCTTCTTGCATAGCATTCCCAGACCTACGTCACCAAAACCTTTAGATGATACTTTAGAAAATTATCCCTACTCTTAGTCGGGTTTTTGGATAAGGGCTCGGGTGTGTTTCAAAGTCCCTAGGCTACTGACCTGAATGAAGTGCCTTCCCAAGTCACCAAGTTAGGAGCTATGACATCAGGGAAAGGTAAACTCATGGGTTTATTGTAGCGGTATCCATACCAAGGAGCTTACTCTGACTCTGAGATATGATGCAATTCCCCGGGGAAGGTGATTTTGAGGGATTAAATTAGAACATCATGAGAATCAAGCAGATGGGACAATTCTCAATGGAACGGATTCATTCTCCAGAATTAATCATTTTATACATAAACCAACTATGGAATATAAGTATACACATGCATCCATTACTTCCAATCTAAAACACTAGGAAATCATTCCACACATAAATCATTTATGGGCGTATAAACATGAGCATGTATTCATGATATTCAATTCAAAATACAAGGCAAAAAACCCTTATCAAAACCACAAGGTGTGATGCAATTATTGATAGGGGTGCTCATTTCCACCTAACCATAGGCTCAGTCACTCCCAATGGATTTATCACTGGTCACCCCCAAGATTAGGCCATGATGATTTGAGATTCAATCTCTCACTTCCAGCTCAATGAAACTTAGGAATGAAGGTTACTCTCCTTCTCCCTATATAGGAATAGACGAGGACGAAGGTTACTCTCCTTCTCCTGACTCAGTCTCTCTTCTCTGCGATCCCAACTCACTTTTCGCTCTCAATACTTCCTTGGACCTGAGCTTGTTTCTCTCTCATCTTTTCATTCTTCGTTGGTCCTCTCTTCCCACACCAAACTTCCTTTCTTTTCTTCCTCAACAATAATGTGTGTGGCTCAAATTCCCAGTCCGTGGTCAGGTCTGGAAGCCTTACAAATGGGCAGTCTACCCCATCCCCTCATTAAATATTGAGGAGGTCTTCCCACCTACCAACCTGACTGTAATTCATTTTGGGGTAGAGGGTTTTTCTGATCTTGAGCAATTAAAACCATCATAGTACTGGCTTGGTGGAAGTTAACACAACTTCTTTGGGACCCTTCCACCACTGTTTCATTAGAAATCGTGGTCTATTTTAGCACATCCCCTTTCGAGCAGTCATCCAACACATATTCAAAACCAATTTACATTCATTGACCTTTTATACAAAGGTCCATCAAATCAAACATTCACACCTTTGAGTTTTCCATAGTTCCCTGAACAATATAGTTATATTTACAGACTGGGGGAAACAGGTTGTTACAGATGGTCTTGCATGACTTCAAGTAGGAAGCTCTCTAGGTTCCCTCATGAGAAATGATAGAATAATATGGATTTACGCCCCCCTTTGAACCACTCCCATTGCATGTTTCTAAACAAGAATAAATAACAATAGAAAACAAGATAATTGGGATAGGAGAAAGAGTATAAGAAGAAAGAAGATAAGCAACGAATGATGAATAATATGAAGTCAATTCTACTTCACTATTAAGAGTATCAGTATTGATATCTCCGACACCCAGTAGAAAAGTAGGAGGATAGAGATTGAGATTGAGGATGGAGAATTAAGATAGTAACCTGAGGTTATCTATGTGCCATGGAATAGGTAGAGATTTTGTGAAGAAACATTGGTTCACCTATGAGGAAATATGGTCTGTGAAGAGGATGATAGATGATGCATCGAAGATTAAATAGCTGGAAATGAGACTAAGGGATAGAGCCTTGACATGGTACATGAAGTATAAAGCCACTACACCAACAGGATAGGAAAGGTTCCTAATGGAGATCAAGAGAGATATTCTTAAGGAATTTTAGAAACCTAAGTTAGAATCTCAGTGCATTGTAGAGGTTAAAGATATTAATAAGAAGTAGAGAGAGACCATGTGGGATTATGACCAATGGTTCAAGATTTTTCTAGATAGGCTGATGTTCCAGATCTAGGATGTGCAACATAGAGAATGGTTCGCTATGAGTTTACTTCCCCATATCCAAGTCCCTCTCACCCAACAAAAGGTGATGATACGGGAAGAAGCAATAGAAATTACAGTGATCTTGGAGGCTACACCAGGAAGAGGAGAGACATTGGAAGGATTGGCATAGGTGCAGTCACAACTAGAAAACCTGATGATGTAGTTATAAGATATGGAAAAAGAGAAAGTCATGCACGAGCATGTATGGTGTACCATGTGTCAATATGAGGTACATCGCATAGATGAGTGTCTTGTACTTGGTAACTATGTGGAGATGGTAGTGATGAGCCCATTTCCACCTAGGCCTTAGATAGAATGGTGTGAAATCTATAGAAAGTGGGGCCATGTACCACGCCACTTCCCAACATTGGAGAAATATCAAAAGATGCATCATACTCTATTCTGTGAATTTTGTAAATCCATGGGACATGATGTAAAAACCTATCAATCACTGCAGTTGATGCAAGACCATACCCACAATGTATTTTGGTACAAGAAGAACATAAGGGTGGTTACTGTTGCAGTGTTGAGAGAGGTGGATATCAAGGAGGTCCCTGAGGTAGATATGGATGTGGTCATGGATGAGGATATGGAGGAGGGGGAATATGAACCCCCACTTGTTTCAAATATGGAGAGATAGGTCACATGTCAAGGTTCTATACCAAATCACACACTCTCTTCAGGTATTTTTATATCACACAACACGTTACAAAGGATTGTTCCAAATTGATGAAAAAGTGGGAAGATAAGAAGGCACATTGCAACATGGTGCATGTGGAGACATGTGAAAATAAGAAGAGGGATGAGGAAGTTGATGTCTGGGTGATAACTTGAGGTAGAGAAAATACCAGAATGGATTTTGAGAATTGTTAGGGTCCTAACCCACACATAGGTAGAACAATATATTTGGATGTAATAAAGGTCAATATTAATAAGGCCTTTCAATAAAATAGAATAAGGAGGATGTAAGAAGACCTAATAGAAGCTTCCTCTTCTAGAAGGATCTTCCTCTTGATGCTTATTTTTAGTATAAATAGGAGTTGAGGGTATGATAACCCTAGCTTGGATATTATTGTAATAGATCTCTAATCAACTAGAGGTTGCCCCCTCAAAGAGGCCTGTGAACATTGCTTTCAAATTCAAAGTGCTATTTATGTTGTTATTCTTATATCATTTCAGTGTTATTGTGGTGAATGTTCTGGTTATATTGTTGTTATTTTTCCATTACTAGCATTTTATTTCTGTTCTACATACATTTTATATCTGGTATATTACAAGTGGTAGAAAGTGTGGGTTAATTTTATTTTTTCAGGGTAGAGATGTATTCTGGCATCTTTAATCCACAGAGATATGTCATTACGCGCATAAACCTGTGGTTGAGGGATTCATACATGCATAAAATACAATTAGTACTTAAGAGCACATCTCTTGGCCACCCTTGTAACCCTTGTTGGTGCCCCTTAGAGTGGTATCACATCAGACAACACATGTGTACAGATCGGCCTAGATTACCTGAAGCCCTCTTTAGATAAACCAATCGGCTTCCTGGCTGCTATAGGGTCACTGATAACAACACTCGGGAAGATACTCTCTAGTACCTGGGTAGTTGGGTAGTATGGCTAAGGGTACGGTCTATCCTCCTTAGTCAGTGCCCTGAGATATTGGGCCGAGTACTACTGTTGGACCCCACACATACATCAGAGAGCTATAGCACAGGGAAAACCCTTGCTTGTAGAACCCTTGAATACCTATCCCTTGGGGATAGAAACATAAACAAATTAAAATAGAAAAGATCTGTTGCCACACAACTGTGTTTGGGTTGCCAAGTAAATACACATTTCTTTCTAGTTAAGCATTTGGGTATTTCCTCTCTCCAATATTCTTCATAGCGGAGTATAACTCCGTAAAACAAATTGCACCATTATTTCATACCTATTCCATTGGATTCATCTCTTTGCCCTTATAACATTCATCCATATCATTTTTTCGTCAAAACTTTTTTACCTCGCCCGCCCCTCTTCGGTTCCCCCATCCTCATGGCCCATACTCATAGCCAAGACTTGGAAGATTGCTTCAACACCTTGTAATATGGTCTCAATGAGACCCAACAAGAAGTGAAACAACTCACTGCCAATGTTGTCGCCATAAATACAACCATGCAGTCCTCAATGGGCGAAATCAAACAACACCTCACCACCCAACTTGAACTAGTCTTCTTGGCACTGTACACCAAACTGATTATTCCTACAGATAACCCTTTCTCTTCCTCACCCCCACATACTGAAGGTGACCATTACTCTCATTCACATACCTTGTAGAACCATCACTTTCAACATGACCTACACCTTCCACGAGTGGATGTGACCAAATTTGATGACTCAGACCCCACTGGTTGGGTAACCCAAATGGAACATTACTTCTCTTTATACAACATTACAGATGACTTGGACAAAGTTCGGTATGGTGTTCTCCATCTAGATCAAGAACGTTGGCGATGGTGGCAATGGAGAAAAAATTCACGTCAAGGGTATATTTCTTGGACACAATTTGTTGCAGAGATTTATGAACGCTTTGACACTGACACCAACCATTTGGTGTGTTTGAAAAAGATGAAATAGTTAGGAAAAATGGAAGACTTTATAGCTGCCTTTGAGCGTCTAGATTTTAGAATAGAGGGCATGTCTAATTCCTTTTTCTAAGAGTGTTTTATCAGCGGCCTCAAGGATGAAATTCGGGCCCATGTCCTCATGGCTTGGCCTGAGAGTTGGGTGGAGGATACCAAAAGAGATAAAGAAGAACAACATGTTGTATCTTCTCAAGACCACAAACTCTCCTTCATCCCTCTCCCTAAACCAGTAAATCCCACTGCCCCCTCTCCTCCACTAAAGATCCAAAAATTGATCTGGGCTGAAATGGTTGAACACCAACTCAAAGGCCTTTGTTATAACTGTGATGAAAAATATTTCCTAGGCCACAAGTGTAAAGAACAAAATCTTTTTATGGCCATCTCTAAGGAGATTTCTGGAGAAGATGAAGAAACTCCCTCTATGCTTGAATCAATTGAATCCACTGACATAACCCCTCCCTCAGACCCTCCCAAAGTAGAACCAGTCATTTCCCTCAATGCTCTCACTGGCTTCTCCACTCCCAAAACCCTCAAGCTAATTGGTTACATCAAGCATCAAAAGGTCATCATTCTAGTTGATAGTGGCAGCACCCATAATTTTATTCATTGTCGCATTGCCCAAGAAACTCATTGCTACATCCATGTTGTCAATAATTTCCAAATCATGATTGCCAATGGTGGTTCCATGAAATGTGGAGGGCATTGTGAAAATGTGTG
>SNQJ01S0049442.1:27362-38041 GCA_010110895.2 Picea sitchensis | reverse complement strand
TGAGTTGTTGGTATTTTCCTTTTGGAACCCTCATACATGTCACATTTATGTTAACTCGGACCCCCATCGCTCATTAACACTTATCGCCTGACCCCCCTCAGATTAAACCACCAAACCAATCATACATACCACCTTTGTGCTCTGACATCACACTCCACTACCCGCTACACGTCTCACTCCACTACCGTGGTCTACCTCCACATTCCACTACACTACCTACACATCTCACCCACATCAGCATACCACCTCAACAATGACATGTGGCAAACCACGTCAGCTAGAACATGAGTCATCCGATCTAAAAGATCACTTGATGTGTATTCTCAACCGTTGATCATAGTACAGTGGAAGGATAGTGTAAGTTTGAGAAGTTGAAATTCTGAAGTTCTGAAAACCATCCATCTCAATGTTTGATTAATTCCTAGCCATCGGATTGAACAATGAAAGGATGAGTGTAAGGATCAAATCTGACCATTGATTTGTTTCCGTGAAATAAACCGTTCGATCTGATCTGTCTATTTCAGGATCACTGTTAAGATCATAAGATCGACAATCTCGTCGTATTGCAGGGCCAGAACATGCTTGGGTATTAATTTTTCATGAGCGGACCACAATCAAAACCATGGTTTTGGAAAAAGGACGTGTGGAGGCTCATATCGAATTGCGGGGCAAAAAGCGGGTTTCCCTCAAACCTCTTATGGATGCCCCTACAATCGTGTGGTCACATGAAGTTCATAGGCCAAGGTTATATCGTGAAAAAGAGCTAGTGCTCACTAGACCAAGATTGCGAAGCACCTTTTTAATAGGCGATTGGGTCACCTCCAGTGGTCACATGAAGGAAGGGGCTTAGAATCCAAAGAAACCAAAGACGACTGGAAATAACTGACAAAGAAGAAGAAAAGTTTTGACTACCAGAGAAGCCAAGGAATCTCAAGATAATGCCTGCTGATGATGAACACACTGATAATAACCACCAAAGAATTCAAAGAGATCCAAGGTGATCACGAGATGAACTGAAGAGTCTCAAGGTAACTACCACTAGGATGAAGACTCATCATAGAGACAATTGACATATAGAAAAGTGTCGAAGATTGTAACTAGCAAAGAAGCCAAAGAATCTCAAGATAATGACCATTGATGAAGAACAGACTCAGCATGATCGCCAGAGATAAGGAAGATTTAGGTGTATGATATGGAAAAGGACTTGGCATGATAAATATGCGCAGTACATAGAAGAGATGGTTGCTTATGTTTAGAGTTTTTCATGCAGGTAGAAGCATGTTGTGTGTAGCAGCTGAAACACACAAAAGAGGCATAACACATATAATGGAAATAATAGAAAGAGCACAAAGAGAATAAAAAATATATAGAACATAAATGAATATCTGAGACAGGAAGAGAAATTTGAGGTATGCATGGAGAGACAGATCAGAATATCAGGAAGCTTAAGAAGATGTGAGAAGGAAGACACTGATGTAGAAAAAGCAAAATAGTATAGCAGAATAATGATAAGATTGGTAAGCCCCTTGACAAACACTGTATCACTGTAATAAGTTTCAGTAACGAAGTTTTTATAATCAAGGTGGTAGGGTTGTGTTAGGGAGGATTTTTGTGCTCAGAGTTTCAAGTGGGTGCTTGAACACAAGGAGTTGTATATTCCATCTGGTTGCAACCAGAAAAACCATGGTGGTAGGGTGGTGCAAGGGAGAACTATTATTATCTGTTATACAGTTTGGTGTTTGTGTAACTGGAAGTTGGTTCTTCCATCCAATTGGTACTGGAACACTCAGGGAGTTGGTGCTTCCTTCTAGTGGGTGCTAGAGAAACCAGAGAGTTGGTTCTCTCAACAATTTTCTTCTTGTAAAACAGAGGTGGTAGCCTTAAAAAGAGGTGGTGCTCATAAGAATGATGATGTAAAGAAAATAAAGATTACTTATCATATCAAGAAGAAGAGGTTGTTTCCTTTATGTGTTTCCTCAAGAAATATACGTCTCATTATATATCATGTGTGTGATTAATGTTGAATATTCTATTGATTACTTACCTGCATTATTGTGATCATCATTGAGTGTTCTGTAAAGAGTTTGAAATGGGAATAATTTTTTAAGAACAATAACAATTGATTCACCCCCCCTCTCAGTTGTCCAACAATTGGTATCAAATTCGGTTCCTTTTATTTAAGGGTAGATTAGTAATATTAAACATGACAAGTCATGAAGGAAATTCAACCAATAAGCCCTCCTTGTTTAATGGAACAAACTTTGGCTTCTGGAAGGTTAGGATGAGAACCTACATAATGGATTTAGGTGTAGATGTCTGGTATATGGTAGAGACTGGTTATGTAAAGCCAACCGTACTAGCTAATAAGGATCACAAGCTAGAATTCAGCTTCAACGCTAAGGCTATGAATTCTATTCTGAGTGGGATTGCAGAAGTAGAATTTGTAAAATTTATGCACTTAGAATCTGCCAAAGAAACGTGGGACAAACTCATTAGCATTTATGAAGGTAATGAGAAGGTAAAGGTTACCAAGCTTCAAACCTACAGATTATAGTTTGAACAACTAAATATGAATGAGGATGAAATAGTTAATAATTTTTTCTTAAGAGTTGAGGATCTTGTGAATGCCATGAAGGCTCTTGGTGAGAAGATAGAAGGCTTATTTTTAGTTCAGAAGATTTTAAGATCTCTACCAAATAGATTTAATCCAAAAGTTTATGCAATAGAAGAACTGAATGATCTTAAGAATTTGTCTATTGATCAAATTCTAGGAACTCTAACTACTTATGAAATGAGGATTATTAAGGATAAACCCACCTCTAGAGAAGCATCATTTAAAGAAGACAAGAAGGAGGATTATGATCATGATGAAATTGAAGCAAAATTTGCTATAAGACTAAAGAAAGGATCAAGAAAGTACCAAGGCAAGTTTCCATTCAAATGTTTTAACTATGGAAAGATAGGTCACTTTGCATATAAGTGTCCACACAAGAAGAAGGACCAAAAATATGAAGGTGAAGAGAAGTACAAATCCAAGAGATTTGGTAAAAATAAAAGTTTATGTGTAAACAATGATGACTCCTCAAGAGACACAGATAGTGATTCTTCTTATGAAGACAACGTTAATGAATTTATTTGTATGGCCAAAGAGGAGTATGATAATGGAAGCACAGGAAGTGATGAAAATGATAAAGAAGATGTGGTTGACTTGGAAGGAGAACTGATCAGTGCCCTAGAAGAAATTGCTAGACTCGGATTTAACAAGAAAAAGAAAAAACAATTGTTGATACAGTTCAAGAAAGATAGTAAAAAATACGATGAAGACTTTTCCCTGCTAAAAGTGGAATTAGAAGAGGCAAATAAAATAGAGGACATTATGAAACAACAATTATCAGAGAAGAAGGAAAGATGTGATTCCTTGGAAGAAGAGGTAGTAAAAACCAGGAAAGATATGGAGAAGTTTAAAGAATTATATCTCCAAAATATTCCAAGCATTAAAGCCTGAACATAACTAAATGCCATTTTGAGCAAACAAATATCTCCTTTGTTGAAGACTGGTTTGGGCTATGTAAGTGGTTCAAGCAACAAACAACCAAAAAGAAAAGATTCAGTAAAGATGATCAAATTCCAAGTCAGCAAACAATTAGACCATGTGAGTACTCTGCCACCAAAAAATAATAAAGACAAGATGATCCTTGATAAAAACAAAGATATCAGAAGATGGAGCAACAAATGAAAAGAAGAAGGCCATCCTTCAGGTACCAAAATTTCTTCCATGGTTACTATTTTTACTACTCTAATTTTAGTCATAAGATTGAAAATTGTCAAATTAAGTTTAGAGACATGCAACTGAGGAGATAAAGAAATAAGCAATCTGTGCAACATAGAACTAAACAACCAATGAGTAGACAAAGTTGCACCAATCACTTTGACCTATTGAACAATGAACTTGAATTCTATAATTGTCATAACTTCGGGCACAAAGCTGTAAACTGCCATCTTAATAATTACAAAGCAGATCTAAGGATAAAACCCTTAACTAGAAATGTCAACACTTGGAAAAAGAAAGTTAGTGAAAAATGTAGTCTAGTACTTTCAGCAAAAAAAAAAGACCCTGGTATATAGACAGTGGATGTTCCAAGAACATGACCGGAGACAAGGATAATTTTTTGTCTATTAGTAAATGAAAACAAGAAATGTGACCTTTGGAAATGATGAACTAGGTAAAATCAAGGGTAAAGGGATGGTGAGTTTGATTAATGGTAAAGGAAAAGCCCAGGATTTTCTTCTTGTAGATGGGCTGAAATATAATTTTCTCAGTGTAAGTCAAATGTGTGACAAAGGATGTGAAGTGGTGTTCACTTCCAAATATTGTAAGATAAAGTCTGTAAAATTAGGACAAGTGGTGGCTAAAGGCATAAGGACAGATAATAATGTATATGTGCTGAAAGAAGATAAAGAAGAGTGTCATCTAAGAAAACATGATGAAAGTTGGTTATGACATAGGAGACTTGGACATCTAAACTTTGACCACTTAATCAAGCTCAAAAATCTTAAGGCAGTAAAATATCTTCCAAGGATATCAAAGCCACAAGATTTTGTGTGTAAACCCTACCAAGTAGGAAAAATAACCAGGACACGGTTTAAATCCAAGAGCTCTACTTCAATAGAGAAACCACTCCAATTAGTTCATATGTCTTTATGTGGACCATCAAGACAAGATGGCACAGGGAAGGAAAACTACTTCAAGTTGATCATTGATGATTACTCCAAACTCACTTGGGCTACTTTTCTCAAAGAAAAAGATGAATCATTTGAGAAATTTAAAATAATTAAGGCTTTAACTAAGAATCAAACATGCAACAGATTAAATGTTGTAAGATCAAACATAGGAGGAGAATTTATGTCAAGTGATTTCAAGGAATTATGTGATAAACATGGGATAAAAAGAGAATACACAATCCCAGGAATTCCACAACAAAATGGAGTAGTTGAGAGGCAAAACAAAACAGTTCAGCAAATGGCCAAGTCAATGATGAATGAGAAGAACATTGGTCAAACCTACTAGGTAGAAGCAATACACACAACAATACATATTCTTAACAAATCTCACCTCAGACCACACAGTGGCAAGAAACCTTATGAACTATGGTATGGAAGACCCGCTTCAATCAAACACTTCAAACTCTTTGGGAGTAAGTGATACATAAAGAATAATAATGAAAACCTTGGCACGTATGATGATAGGAATGATGAAGTTGTCTTCTTAGGGTATGCTACAAACCTCAAAGGATACATATGTTATAATAAGAGGTTGCATAAATTGGTTGATTGTATTGACATAAAAGTTGATGAGGAAATCCTAGTAAGGGAGGTGGGCAATATTGAATCAACCACAAAGTATATAGTTGAAGATGAATATGAATAGGTCCAAGGATAAGAAAAAGAAGACTCCGAGTCAGATGAAGATACAAACACTCAGGCAGACTCAAATCAACAGACAACATCAAATCCTTCCTCTAGAATTACTCGAAAGAATCATCCTGCAAGTCAGATAATTGGTGAGAAATACAAAGGTGTACAAACTAGGAGAAGGATAATCAAAGACACCGAGCAATCACATATAGCCGTCATATCCATGGGGGAACCCAAGAACTTCAATGAAGCCAGTGAAGATGTAAATTGTTAAAATCAATGAATGAGGAACTGGATCAGATTGAGAAGAACAATACTTGGGAGCTTGTTCCTATACTGACAGATAATAATGTAATTGGCTCCAAATGGGTGTTTAAAAATAAAATGAATGAAAAAGGACAAATAGTTAGGAATAAAGCCAGATTGGTCTGTAAAGGATATTCTCAAATAGAAGGACTGGATTTTGATGAAACATTTGCGCCCGTTGAAATATTATAAGCTACGAGAATGTTTCTTTCCTGTGCTTGTCATAAGAAGTTTAAATTCTATCAAATGGATGTCAAGTCATATTTTATAAATGGAGATATAAAAGAAGAAGTCTATATGGAACAACCAGAAGGTTTCCAACTGTCAGATAATCCTGACTTTGTCTGCAAGATGAAGAAATCCTTATATGGGTTGAAACAAGCTCCTTGTTCCTGGAACTATAGACTAGATAAGTATATTCAAGACAAAGGGTTCAAGAGAGGAACAATTGACATCAATCTATATATGAAAACATAGGGTAATGATTTGCTCATTGTGTTGGTCTATGTAGATGACATCATCTTTATAAGTAATAATGCTTCACTGGTAAAATGGCTTTCTTCTGCCATGCAGTATGAATTTGAAATGTCTATGATAGGGGAACTGTCATTTTTTATTGGTCTACAAATTACTTAGAGGTCTGAAGGAATATTTCTTTCTCAGGAGAAATATCTAAGAGAAATATTGAAAAGGTTTCAAATGGAATATTCTACACCTGTGAGCACACCTATGGTCACTGGATGCAAGCTAAGAAAGGATGATGACTCACCTAATGGTTATCAAAGTTCATATAGGTCTATGATAGGCAGCCTATTGTACATCACAACATCTCATCCATACATAATGCATGTTGTTGGAATGGTAAGAAGGTATCATTCTACCCCTAAACAGAGTCATTTGATAGTAGTCAAAAGAATATTCAAATATTTGAAAGGAACGATGAACTATGGCCTATGGTATCCTAAGATTCATAATTTTCAACTTTCAGTCTATTCAGATGTTGATTGGGATAACTGCATGGATGAAAGGAAAAGCACCATTGGAGGTGCATTCTTCATAGGAGATTCCATTGTAGCATGGTTGAGCAAGAATCAAGGTTCCATTTCCTTATCGACTACAAAAGATGAGTACATTGCAGCTACCACTTGTTGTACCCAAGTATTATGGTTGATTTAGACACTTGCAAACTTGGAGGTAAAATATATTGCACCGATCCCAATTCATTGTGATAATAGTAGTGCAATTAGTGTGTCAAAGAATCTTGTATTTCACTCCAAGACCAAGAATATACCCATGAAGTATCACTTCTTGAGGGAATAGGTGACCAAAAATGTTGTTTCTTTGCATTATATTCCATCCAAAGATCAGATTGTTGATATGTTCACTAAACCTCTTGCAAAAGATCAGTTTGAGTATCTGCGCAAGAAGTTGGGCGTGACCCCATTATCAAGATAAGAGATTCCATCCTGTCAGGAGGAGTATGTGTTGGTTGAATATCTGATACCTCCGCAAATTACTACAACAACTCAGGGGGAGCATGTTTTCTTTGACATTGATGTCAAATGGGGAGAAAAGGAGTGTTCTAGATGCTACAGTTGGAGGTCCAAGCAGTAGCCTTTTAGAGTTGCCATCAATGCCAAAGGGGTGATTGTTGGCATGTTTTAAAAGAAAGCATGTTCTTTCCATTGATGGAAAGAACAACAACGTCAATGTTTTACAGGAAAATCATAATCTCAGGAGGAGAAGCGAATAGTATGCAGAAACAAAAAAGCTTAGAAGAGATATCAGTTTCTAGAATTGCAGACGAGGTCCAAGAGACAAACTCGCAGGAGGAACAAAGGTCGAGAACCCTGAAAACATAGAAAATATTCTAAGTCGGAGAGATAAGAAGCTCAAGAGGAAGAGTGACAGTGGTTGTTGGATCATTGATCCAAAAGACCAACAACTATTATATCCAATAGATTTTCGAGGAGGTTACCATTCGGGGAAGCTCACTTCGAAAGAATTGGCAACTTGAAAGTTGAATTACTCGAAGCCCGAAATCTGAAATGAATGTGGACCATCAGATCTAGAGAAAATATGATGACCATCAGATTGAATTAGTGGAAGGACATGATAAGCAAGGGATGATATCTGAGATCATGATCACCCGAATATCTGTCGACTGTTAGATCAAATTAATTGAAGGGTAGGTTAAACGGGGCTAAAGAGTTGAGAATTTGATTATCCGAATACTCGTCAGCCGTCGGATCAAACGTGAATTTCTGTCAGTCGTTGGATCACTCTAAGTGGAAGTATAGGATAAGCTAGAAGAGATGCATCGTAGACAAATCGGGCCATTGATATAAGATCCCGATCCAACAAACATCATTCATTTCGGGTATAAATATGCGAGGACGTTACTCTAAGAAAAAAATATCACTTCAAGACGTCAGTTTGAGATTTGAAATCTTCGAAGTCTAGAGACCCAGAGAGCCGAAATACGTTCTTGACCATTGGATCATCCGAATAATATTGTAGTTGTCAGATCATTATAAAGTGGAAGGATGAGATAAGTTGGGTAAAATTCATGCTAATATTAGCGGCCAAGAATCGGTGACTCATATATATCATCTACAGGGCATATCAGACCCCCCCGAGATTTCTTCCTTTAACCATGGGGGGGGTCCAAGTAGGTGGTATTTTCCTTATGGGACCCTCATACGTGTCACCTTTCTATTAACTCGGACCCCCCCATTCATTACGACTTACCACCTAACCCCCCCTCCGAGTAAACCACCAAACCACTCATACATACCACCTTCGCGCTCTGATGTCACACTCCACTACCTGCTACACGTCACACTCCACTACCGCTCTCTGCCTCCACATTCCACTACACTACCTACACATCTCACCCACGTTAGCAGACCACCTCAGCAAGGACATGTGCCAGACCACGTCAGCTAGAACACAAGTCATCCAGTCTGAAAAATCACTTCGGGTGTATTCTCAACTGTTGATCATAGTACAGTGGAAGGATAGTGTAAATTTGAGAAGAAATTATGAAGTTTCGAAGGGAGAAGTTTCGACATTCATCCATCTCAATGTTTGATTAAGTCCTAGCCGTCAGATTAAATAATGAAAGGGGGAGTGTAAGGATCAAATTTGACCATTGATTTGTTTCTGTGAAATAAACTGTCTGATCTGATCCGTCTGTTTGAGGATCACCGTCAAGATCATAAGATCGACAGTCCCATCGCATTTCCAGGCCAAAAGACGATTAGGTATTAGTTTTTCATGAGTGGGCCGCAATTGAAACCACAGTTTTGGAGAAAGGACGCGTGGAGGCTCGTAGTGAATTGCAGGGCAAAAATCAGGTTTCCCTCAAACTGCCTATGGACATGCCCGCAATCGCGTGGTCACATGAAGTTCATAGCCCAAGGTCATATCATGAAAAATAGCTAGAACTCACAAGACTGAGATCAGGAAGTGCCTTTTGAATATGTGATTGGGTCACTTCCAGTGGTCATGTGAAGGAAGGGACTTAGAATCCAAAGAAGCCAAAGAAAACTGGCAGTAATTGATAGAGAAGACGAAGAGTTTTGACTGTCAGAGAGGACAAGGAATCTCGGGATAATGCCCACTGATGATGAACACACTGAGCATAACTGCCAGAGAAGTCGAAGAGATTTAGGGTGATTGCCAGAAGAACTGAAGAGTATTGAGGTAACTACCAGTAGGACGAAGACTCATCATAGAGACAATTGATAGATGGAAAATCATCAAAGATTGTAACTACCAGAGAAGCCAAAGAATCTCAGGATAACGACCACCGATGAAGAACAGACTCAACATGATCGCCAGAGAGAATGAATATTTAGGTGTATGACATGGAAGAGGACTTGGCATGATAAATATAAGCAGTACAAGGAAGAGATGGTTTCTTCTATTGAGATGTATTCATGCGGGTAGAAGCATGTTTTGTGCAGTAGCTGAAATGCACAGAAGAGGAATAGCGCATAGAAGGGAAATAATACACACAAAATAAAGCACAGAAGAAAGATATAGAAAATAAATGCATATCTGAGAGAGAATGAGAAAGACGAGGTGTGCATGTATAGATAGAGCAGAAGATCATAAATCTCAAGAAGATGCAAGAAGGAAGACAATAATGCAAGCAGAGAAAAGAAGTATAAAAGAACGATGATGAGACTAGTAAGCCCCCTGACAAACATTGTATCATTGTAATAAGTTTCAGTAACAAAATTTTTATAATCGGGGTGGTAGGGTGGTGCTAGGGAGGATTGTTGTCCTCACAGTTTTAAGTGGGTGCTTGAACACAGGGAGTTGTATCTTCCATCTGGTTACAGCCAGAAAAACTAGGGTGGTAGGGTGGTGCAAGGGAGAACTATTGTTCTTTGTTATATAGCTTGGTGCCTATGTAACTAGAACTTGTTTCTTCCATCTAGTTGGTGCTGGAACACTCAGGGAGTTGATGCTTCCTTCTAGTGGGTGCTAAAGAAACTAGAGAGTTGGTGCTCTCAAAAAGTTTCTTCTTATAAAACAGTGTTGGTAGCCTCAAAAGGAGTTGGTTCTCATAATAATGATAATGTACAGAAAATAAATATTACTTATCATATCAAGAATAATAGGTTTTTCCCTTTATGGGTTTCCTCAAGAAATATATGTCTCTGTGCATTTCATGTGTGTGATTGATGTTGAATATTCTATTGCTTACTTCCTTGCATTATTGTGATCATCATTGAGTGTTCTATAAATAGTTTGAAATGGGAATAATTGTTTAAGCACAGTAACAAGTGATTCACGCCCCCCCTTGTTAAGAACCAAACATCAATATAGCATAGAAAAACCTCAGGAAAAGTACTCAACGCCTTGAAAAAGAGATAATTTCAGATAATAAGCCTCTTCGAGGGGGCAACCTCCTTTTACCCCACTCAAATGTTCAAGTACAAGAT
>SNQJ01S0049442.1:14174-27352 GCA_010110895.2 Picea sitchensis | reverse complement strand
ATACCATATGTTAAGAACCAAACATCAATATAGCATAGAAAAACCTCAGGAAAATTACTCAACACCTTGAAAAAGAGATAATTTCAGATAATAAGCCTCTTTGAGGGGGAAACCTCCTTTTACCCCACTTAAATGTTCAAGTACAGGATGATTCAAAATGAAAATGTCTCCTTGGTATATATAGGAGACTAGGAGGTATAATTACAACTAATGGCCTAAAGTTGACATAAATAAAATAACATTACTAATCTAAATTACAACTAATGGCCTAAATCCGACATAAATAAAATAACATTACTAATCTAATATGCCCCAATTAAGGGGTAATGAGCTAATATTAGGGCTTAACACCCCTCTTAGTTGTCCAACAATTGGTATCAGAGTCGGTTCCTTTTATTTAAAGGTAAATTAGTAAGCTTAAAAATTACAAGTCATGAAGGAACTTCAACCAATAAGCCCCCCTATTCAATGGAACAAAATTTTTCTTCTGGAAAGTTAGGATGAGAACCTACATAATGACTTTAGGTGCAGATGTCTGGGATGTGGTAGAGACTGGTTATGTAAATCCATTTGTACTAGCTAATAAGGATGAAAAGCTAGAATTCAGCTTCAATGCTAAGGCTATAAATTCTATTCTGAGTGGGCTTGCAGAAGAAGAATTTGTAAAAGTTAAGCACTTAGAAATATATGCCAAAGAAATGTAGGGCAAACTCATTAGCAGTTATGAAAGTAATGAGAAGGTAAAGGATGCTAAGCTTCAAACCTACAGATTACAGTTTGAAAAACTAAAGATGATTGAGGATGAAAAAAATAATAAATTTTTCTTAAGAGTTGAGGAGCTTGTGAATTCCATGAAGGGTCTTGGTGAGAAGATTGAAGAACTATTTTTAGTTCATAATATTTTAAGATCTCTACCAAATAGATTTAATCCAAAAGTTTTTGTAATAGAAGAACTGAATGATCTTAAGACTTTGTCTATTGATCAACTTCTAGGAACTCTAACTGCTTATGAAATGAGGATTATTAAGGATAAAACCACCTCTAGAGAAGCATCATTTAAAGAATATAAGAATGAGGATTCTGAGCCTGATGAAATTGAATAAAAAATTGTGAGAAGACTAAAGGAAGGATCAGTCAAGTACCAAGGCAAGTTGCCCTTCAAATATTTTAAATTTGGAAAGATAGGTCACTTTGCATCTAAGTGTCCACACAAGAAGAAGGACCATAACTCTGAAGGTGAAGAGAAGTACAAATCCAAGAGATTTGGTAAAAATAAAATTTTATGTGTAAACAATGATGACTCCTCAGGAGACATAGATAATGATTCTTCTTGTGAAGATAAGGTTAATGCATTTATGCTTATGGAAAAATAGGATGATCATAATGGAAGAATAGGATGTGATTGTCATTGAGTGTTCTATAAAGAGTTTTAATAGGCATAATTGTTTAATCATAGTAACAACTGATTCACCCCTCCCCCACTCTTAGTTGTCCAACATGTTTATATGATGAAGGAATTGTATAACAAGTGGAATCAATCCATTGATTTATAGTTTTCTTGAGTGAAGTAGGTGTATATAATTAAATTTGTTGTGGATTACATTGATTCTTTTATGGAAGATAAATGGAAGTTTATGGAAGTTCCTAGAAGAAGGATGCTAGAAGAAATCTCACTCTGGATAACAATGATATTAGTGGAGAAGGGGTTGATGTGCATGGATCATGATAGGATGGATAAGTAGAATCCCCTAGCACTCCTATGGGGGATGGATATATGGGGAGGGGAATGAGAAAGGAGATGGAATCTTTGAAGAGTATCCATAATTTTTTGAGATGCAGTGAGGATTAGAATGGGCCTAGAGGACCAAAGGAGAGAGAGAGCCAAAATGTATGCAAGAAGAGTTGATTCAAGAAGGAAATCAGAATATATAAGTGGAAGGAAGTTAGCAAGGGGTGCATGATGAGGGATCAGACCCAGGATGAAGAGGAAGGAAACCACACCAAGAGGAAGTGTGAAATAATGTTTTGTGCCAAAGAGGAGCATAGATTAAGATAGGCCCTCAAAGAGGCATATAATTGAGAGTAGGGAATCCTGTGAAGATACCAGTATTAATAGTGATGGTAGGGGCCCATAAGATCAAGTACGAACCCCTTGTATACTGTAGAATTCTAAAACTTTGGAGGAAGATGAAGCGCAAAATATAGGCACAAGAGAAGGAGAGGAAGATGGAGGATCCCATAGTGGTGGGAGTGAATAATTAACGATAGATATGGTCTTGTGTGATTGTAGGTAGGAATCTCTCTAGGTTCCCTCATGATAAATATTATAATAAGATAGAGTTACCCCCCCTTTGAAGCACCCTTCTTGCACATAATGTGACTTCCTATGTTAGTAATGAGTACTTAAATGGTATCTTGTCTTTCATATTGTACATTGAAATGTGAAGGGTGGAATTATTGTAATAGTGATGTTATATATGTCTTTAATTTTTCCCAAAAGGTACAATTCTATGACTTCATCAAGGATTTATTCAAAAAGACCGAACAATATGTTAAACATTCCCATATGGCTTGATGGCAAGGTGAGAATTTTATAATATGAAGAGATACATTTCAATTTTAAAATGGTTGATTTTGTTGATAACTACACTCTTCAATTATAAAATGAGATTCAAATCCAACATCATCACTCAGAGAAAGTCAATATAATGGTCCATATCACATACATGCATGGGATAGATAATAGAAAAGAAAAAAGAGTTATATTGAAGGAGTGTCACTTCTACATAAGTGACGATAGGTACTATGAATTATCTTATGTACAATTTTTTTTGCATTTCTTCTACAATAACTTGAATGAGAATAATATACATATGGATAGACATTGGATTTGGTCAGATGGTTGCATAAGCTAGTTCAAAAATATTTGTGTATTTCAATGGTTGTGTATGTTGTAAAAAAATACAAGGAACCACATATTTGAAACTATTTCTAGACTAGGAATGGAAAAGGGTAGAATGATAGAGAAGGTTCATGCATCAAAACCATGTTACATAGGTAAAAAATGAAATTCATGAATAATTCCATCATTTGAGACAAAATCTATTGTTGAATTGTGTTTTTTCACTAATGGAAGAGGGAACAAGAAGATGAGAAGATCAATCAACAAGGAAAGCACATGTGCAAAGATATTTTTTGGAGGTGGTCGATGTAGGTTGATCATATATATAAGAATGAAAAACAATCTAGGGAACTCACAAAATTGATTTAGTTCAAACATCAAATAATTCTATAGTTGAAATATGGACAAGTCTATAAACTTTCTCACTTCTATGGTCAATGTAGTAGTAGTGAATGGGAAAATTGTGAATCCATGGAATGGGTTGATATATGGGATTGTGTATCACTCCCCATTGGTCAACATATAACTACTAAATTATCCTAGTTGGAGGAATACCAATCAACTATTTCACTAGATTATGATCAGGTATCAAATCTTGTACAACCATGTTTAATGAATATTATATTAATTTTTATTAACCAACATGAATGTGGTATGCTTTGCTGATTTAGTGGACTCACATGTTGGCACTCCATTTTTTGTAGGGAAGATATATGTAGTGGTTTCCCCAAAATTTAATGAATAGGTCATGAGCTATTGGTTATCACATTGCTTAGAGGGAAATGAGACCCTCATTGTCTCAGTAACAAACTTTGAAGGAACTTGATTTTAGATTGGGTTAATGGTTATTAAAGGATAATATATGATGTGGAATGGAATAACTAAAAACAAAGGTGGTTATGTATTTCAATATTTTAGGCTAGGTTAATTCATATCCACTATACAAAGTTAGTTGTTGGTACAAACCTCCAATGACAAATAATTCCAAGGAACAACCCATCAAATGTACGATACTTCCTATCCTAGTCTAAGCATGAGAATTGAATGGAGACCATTAGTATTATAAGTCATCCTGATGGTCTACTTGAATGACCATAGGTAAGTAGACATGTATGTGGTTTGTTTGTTATTTTCTATTATATTTCAAGGTATGTGTGTTGTTTGTTATTTTTGTTAATTTTTCAATTCATTTATAAATTAATCATAATTGTTATTAATGAATGAGTCTAACCTTGTTGTACTACATTATTCCTATTTCATATAAAAAATCTATTGAGAGTTCCAGATGGCTCGTCAAGCAGGTAAGGGAGAATGCCTGATGGCAAGTCCCAATTTGACCTACTCTCATTTGGGATGGCATTTCTGACTAATATGTATGCTTGGTTGCCACTAAGAATTAAAATAATAAAAGGGAAAATATAACAAACACCCCCCAAAGAGTTATAATTAACTCTAAATCTAATCTAAACTAAAATCAAACTAATATATCCTAACTACTTATAACCTATACTAGGAGAAAAAATAATAGATGAACATGGTGAAAGATACTACCACTAGAACCATAAATAGTTAATGTATGGCAATGGTAGGTGATAATAATAATGATGCTACATATACATCAACAATTAGTTGTAAAATGCATTCATAACATCATTTCCACACTCATAAGGAAATAAATGAGATATTGAGTATACAGAATAGAGTGAATGAAATAGTTCATACAACATAATTCCATATTACTCAGGAAGAAGGCAAATGCAAAAAGAATAGTCTCATGTACATATACCAAAATCACAAGTTCCCAAAATGTCTCTTTCTCTTCATTCATTAAGTAGTAATCGAACCATATTTCATTTACAAATGGAAAATGTCCACACACACATTCAATAAGCTCTCTTTTATAAAACAAGAGAAACTCTTCATCTCTAGTGGTTGTTCGTTTCATTTTCCTTTTCGTTTCGTCATTTTAAATTTCAAAATTATTTTATATTTTCAAAAATTAATATGCGAGAGTTACAAACAGAAACTGAAGAGACTCCTGAGTTGTTATTCTCACCCTCAGGAAATTTACAAATGATATTCATCAAAAAACTTTATTGACTCCTCATGTTGGTGTCTTCTTCTATTCCTTGTGAAATTTCTAGAAATTTATGGTGTTTTTATTTTCATTTAGATAATCATGGTTTCTTCTCCTCTATCTCATTTTTCAATCGTCATCTTTCTTGTCTGATTTTGACTCATGTATCTCGAGTTGTGGTTGTTCAAACATTGCACAACCCGTTTCAATCCTCTTCTATTTTATACATTTTCTAAGAACTTCGAACTTATATATTTCAAAATTTTATATACCATCTTGTTCTTCTCTCTTCCAAATTTCTGAAAAGCTATCTCGAGCATGATTTTTTTCCTATAGCCACTTATATGGATACTTGAAGTTTACCCAGTCAATTCCCCCCCCCAAATTAGTGGTATGCATTTTTTTTATTCTTTTTTTAGCATTTTATGACATTATTTATCACTTTTCTAGTCTCAATACCTCTCCTAATACATTCTTCAGTCTGATACCTTTCCAACGAGGTATCATGGGATCAAATCTGACACCTACAACCCAAGATATGCACATTCAAAAAAATGGTGCTCAATAGACCTTGTTCATGCCTATGGGTGAATGTGGGTCATTGATATTTAACCTACAAATAAAAAAACCACATGCATAAGAGAATCCAACACTTAGTGGTATGGTTGTATCCCATTTATATTTTTCGAATAAGAACCTAAGGCAGGCATAGGACGTAGGGCTTGAAATATATTTTTGGCTAATTTTCCTTGTAAAAAATAGGAAAATAAAATAAAAAGAAAAATAACAAAAGTAATTAAAATTAACTTATGTGAAATTATAATTAACAAATAGAATTAAAAAAACTTCCCCTAACCTACGTGAAAATTAATAAAAATTAAATTAAAAATAATCATATTATTTCCCACCCACATGAAATCAAAATTAATAAAGGAATTAAAAATAATTAAGTTACCCCCCATGAATGTGAAAATAAAAAATTACAAAAATTAATTTTAAAAACAAATGATCCCCCTTCCTGCTATTCACATAAAATGGAACTCAAAGTCTTCAACATGGGAACATAAAGTCTTCAAAATTTATTTAAATGGGTGCACACTTTTTGAGAATAATAATAAAATAATCTTCCCTTAACATAATGCATGGTCATTGGGATGGTCAGTTATCGGGAGGGTGGTAAGTATTGTTAAAAGGTAGCCCCAACAATAACTTTCGACGAAGGTAATTCTCGATGGGCTCTGAAGGAGATTAAAATAATAATATTTCCCAATGGTACATGTCTTCCCAAAAATATTATTAAAATAACCCTCCCAAAAATATTATTATAATACATGATCTCTAAGGTTGGTCGTCAGGTATCATGGTAAAGGATGTGGTAATCCATAGTAACTTCTTCGACAACGACATAGGCTTCCCATGATAAACATTAATATAATATATAATCCCCCTCTTAAAGACTGATCGGGTCTTGTGGTAAAGGAGGTGGTAAAACTTAGTAAATTCTCTAACGAGGACATCTTGTTCACACTCCATCTCACACTCCCAATGACATGGGATTCCCATGGGATTTAAATAATATTACAATATTAGAACTTCACGTTTTCCCATAAACATATTATAATAACCCTCCAAAAAGAATATTAAATAATGCATGCTCTATATGGGTTGGTCATCGTAAGGTTGGGTAAGGGAGGTGGTAATTCTTGAAATCCTTCGATGACCAAGACTCCCGACGCAATACATTCATCACACACTTCCAAGGACGATAACTTCTCGATGAAAATAGTTTTTAACGACATGGTCAGAAAGGTAAGGTAACATTAAATCCGATGGGGGCTTTGATGGATCATTCTAAGGATCCATTCCCAATGGGGCATGAATACTATTAAGTATTATAGTAATAGTTCCAAGGTTAATTCTCGATGGCTTAGTATTGGGGAATGTTAAAAATATCCATAAAGTTTCAAATTTATTATGGGAGGAGAGGTAGGGGTTCCATGAACCTAGGAGGGATTCTAGAAAAATAGGGAGGTTGTCCTAATGGTAATATCCCATGGAATTTTCCTACAGGGGTTTGGTTTAGTGGCTAACAAACGTATTGTTAATGTGTTTGTGTTGTTACGTAGGTTACGAGTTCAAACCTCGATTTATCTGGAGGTGTGCTTGTGGGTTGTGTGATTATCCCTAGGAATTATAAGGTAGTCAAAAGGATTTGACCCTGTGTCATGCGAGTACGATACTGTCGATGTTGCCAATTCCCCTAGTCATAAAAAAAGAAAAAAAGAAAAAAAACATCCCATGGAATTTACCATGAAATAAGAAAGGTCTCATGGGATATTACATTTAGTTTTAGTGAGGGTAAAAATGTTCAAATTTAAAGAAAAAATCAATATGAAGTTAAATCAGATAAGAAAAATAAAATGAATATGTACAATCTAGGAGTTAGGTGATAAGAAAGGAAAACAATATTAAAAATGAAAAGAGAAATGGATGTATAAAAAAAATGAAAAGTCAAATTGTTTTTTTAGTTTTACGGATATATGAGAAAAATAAGGATGTAAATATTACACCTTAGGTTTTATGAAAAACACATCATTTAACAAATAGTTTGTTTATGTAACCAAAAAAATTATCCATGTAAAAACATATTTATCTCATGTAAAAATAAATATTTAAAGTAGACTTAGTTTTTGCCTATGTAAAAATAAATATCTAATGTAACTTTAGGGTAAAACCACATGGAAAAACCCTGGGCAAATACCATGTTCAAATAAACCATGTTCTTTTGCCCAAACCAATGGTAAAATAGAAATAAATTAATAAAATTAAAAACAAAGAAATAAATAAATCAAATAAAAAATTAAATAAAAGATTTATATAAAAAACATAAAAAAAAATACAAATTAGGAAAGTAGGCCAAATTTTTTAAGTCAAGGTTCTGCATGCCCCTCATGGTTCCATTGGTCAATATTACTCTAGTCAAGGTTCCACACCTAGGGGCCAAAATTAGGAATAAGATATATCATGTAGGTTTCAAATAATTGAGTGTTTAAGCGAATAGCTAGGTCGTATGGTGATTAAGAACATTGTGATTCAGATGTGACAAATGGAAAGTGACAAAGGAGAAGAATACGACACTTCATACGACAAATCAACATTATAAGTTGGACGAATTGTAAAAGGAGATCAACGCCAACCAAGCGTAAAACACAATTCAATCTAGTCAAGCTGCACATCTCAAAGGGAATACCTGCTAAGTTTGAAAAGATAGGGAATACAATTAGGTCAAGGAAAAGGTCCTTATTCTAGACCATTATCCATGATACAAACTGTGACAGATAGCAAGAAGACATTAGGCTATGAAAAAACAATGAATTATATCTGTGAAGTTCAATGGGTCTTAGGCCTGGGTTTCTAGAGAGACGGAAGGTAAAAAAAGGATCTTGATAGAGATCAATTTGAAGAGGCTTGGGGATAGTCATGTGAGAAATAGTGGATCCAATATCCTTGGGAGATTTGAATCTTAGGGAAATTGAAAGCCAAGGTAAGTCGCTTATCGATAAGGGGAATCATGGTAAGGATCAAGGTCAAGGTTCTAGATAAGGATCGGGGTATTCCCCCACTAACATATCAAGGTTGGAGTAGTCACATAAATGAAGTGGCCCTATGAACCTGCTCAATGCGAGAAACGGTGGATCCAATAGCCTTGGGATCTTTGAATCTCAGGGAAATCGCTAGCCAAGGTAAGTCGCTTCTCGATAAGGGGAATCATGGTAAGGATCAAGGTCAAGGTTCTAGATAAGGATCGGGGTATTCCCCCACTAACATATCAAGGTTGGAGCAATCACATAAATGAAGTGGCCCTATGAACCTGCTNCTAACATATCAAGGTTGGAGTAGTCACATAAATGAAGTGGCCCTATGAACCTGCTCAATGCGAGAAACGGTGGATCCAATAGCCTTGGGATCTTTGAATCTCAGGGAAATTGCTAGCCAAGGTAAGTCGCTTCTCGATAAGGGGAATCATGGTAAGGATCAAGGTCAAGGTTCTAGATAAGGATCGGGGTATTCCCCCACTAACATATCAAGGTTGGAGCAATCACATAAATGAAGTGGCCCTATGAACCTGCTCATGCAAAACAAAAAATGAGATCATTTATGCGATCAAAGGGAGACTTGCTAATATTCCATAAATATTATTTTCCCTTATTTCAAATAAACTTATAAATGAGGGTTGGGTTTCTTCAACAATAATCATGGGTGGTTGTAGAGAAGTTTCTTGATAGTTCATGTGCCAAGTCTCTACTCAAAATAAGGATTATAAATTTTACGATTTAGGATTAGATTTCAAAACAGAAGAGTAGGATCAATCATGAAAAAACATACATATGAATATTTGAAGCACAACATGCAATAAGGAACATGGATAATATGAGGCATACATTTAGAAAAAAATCATTAACAACATGCTCATTCAAGACAACCATCAATCAAGATCAATCCACACACCTCCCTCGAGGTATACAGGAATTAACATTAGTGTTAAGAAGTAGAGGATTAGGCATTAGGGATAGAATTTTAGTAGGGGGTCCCTTTCCTTTCACTTTTACAAGTAAAGGTAACGGGGGGTTTTTGTGGCCTCAAAACATGGTGACACACTGGAAGAACCTGTTATCTCTTTCAATAGAAGTCTAGGGATTTTACTTTAGATCTTAATTTTAAATATAATCTCAACAAACTACAAACAATTTTTCAATAATCATTCGTACCACAATGATGCCAAAGTTCTAAAGAATATAACCAAAAACTTCTAGTACTTGTAATCTAACATACCTTTTTCAAAGAAACAAATGATGAGGTAAATTATTTTACTATCTACACACTTCATATTAGATTTGGTTCAACCATGGGTTTTCACTTTTTAGGATAAGGAAACATCTACATAAAAGTGTTCCCCATATCTCTTTTCCTAGCATTGCTTCACTGCTAGTGATCGTTCATTGCCCCAATAAATTTTCCTCGGTACCATACAAGCATATCCCCATTTCCAGTAGGAATCCATAGCCCTGACGGGTTTACTTGTACTTCCCACACTATTAATAGTGATTTCAACTTCCTTTTTATTTCAGAATATCCTCACCCTTTTAAATTTATATATAGATATGAATATGCACATAGGGTGTGAAGCAAGTGGGGTGATACGATAGTTGCTTTGATTTTCTAAGTAGATGTTATGAATTTTAGTTTAATCCATAGGTGTCCCTAAAAACCATCATAGTATTGGCCATTTTATTAATATTAAGTAAGTGGAGCTCAAAGCAAAAGGTACATAGACACTTTCTTATACTTATGTATTATCATGATATTCTCAGTAGGCATATGTGTTCCACCGCAATTATCAGTCCATACCTACAACTAAGAACTTCATGAATGTTCATTCAGATAGAGCAACCCATGCATCTCATTACTTGTAAAAAAATAATTCTTAAGTATGTGACTAGATTTGTACCAAGCCCTCACTCAAATTTTAAAGAGTAATCCTCAAGGAAAAATCCAAAGTGAAATTATCTCAAAGAAATACTAATATTCAACTTAAAAGATGGAATCAATATGTGCAAGTAGAAAGAAAGTGTTGAAATTAGAAGTCAATTCATGAAAAAGAGAATTAAACTAAAATAATTCTAAAGATAAAATGTCATTCATCAAAAAATAATGAAAAACTAGTTGAACAATAAAACAAGAACTCAACAACAAGTAATAAATATGGGGTAACAATAATGAAAGTGTTTGTCAGTGAAAGCTTGGAAAGTAATCCAAGGGAAATAATCAGTCAAGAAATGTTAACCAGTCAATATCAAGTCCAATAGAAATATTCCCATGGTAAGGATCTGAAATGAATAACAAAAAAGATTATGAGAATTGATAATCTAGTCGAAAATATTTGAAACACAATCCTCCAATCCAATTGCCACATACAATTTTCCTTTCATTTAGTGCAACAAAACTAGTTTTTGGGAATCTAGCAATATCGATTAATGGATAATTTAGTCAAAATAGATTTTCAAAAACCAACTATATGAAATATTCCACAAACCCACAAGCTCTAAATATTTCTTGACATAAGAAAGTCCTTTGCATGTTTGAAATTAATTAATTTTTCAACATAAAATAGATTTCATATTTATCACCAAAGCACCATTTTATCTTTTCTATAAAATATAATCATTAACCACAAAGATTGAAATAATTCAATCTGATAAGGCAAAGAGGAAAAATCAAAGTTATGGAGGTTATGAAAATAATCAATGAGAGGGACTCCAAATAGCAACTATATCGGAAGACAATATTTGAATACATATATAAGACCATATTTTTTATTAGTTGTTGAGTTGGTGACAATCTTGGTTAAAAAATGTTGCAAAGGAATATGAGCAACCAAGTTTAGATTAACACTTCCCTAAGTTGCTTTCATTTCGAGAGAAAAATCTTGAGTTGTTGGTTTCATAATCCATTTCCCAACCTATATAACAAAAGAGAATGTCATGATCAACCAGTAGACAGTTTGGGAAAAAATCTTCCTCTAAATGACTGACTTATTGAAATGAAATTTAACTAAAAGGAAAGTAAAGATCAAAATTAAACTAATCCTAAGTAGAGAAGGATAAGATAATCTAAAATTGAACTATATTGGCTATCATTAAATTCATGTAAAATAATAATTCCAATGCAATCATTCAAGTCTTCATCTTTCATCCATTCAGTCAAATATCACAACCTTATTTTTGAGAAATAAGCACCATATGCTTTCCCACAATATTTTCTTCAACATGATAGTTTAGTGTCATTTATTGTTGTGATATTTGGATCTCTGGACATGATATCTTATTACAGGGAACCAAAACAATCAAGAACAAATAGAATGATAAGACTTCAATTCAAACCATATACTAAGGATACATGTCCATTACCAATCTTTGTCATGCTTAAAAGGTAAATAAAAATCTGATTAAAAAATTATTAACATTACACCCCAAGGTATGTATATCCTCTGATCATTAACGATAATGATGTGAAACATTCATATGATCATATTCAACCTTGTGATAGGCAAGAGAAAATCCTTTTGTAAATGATAACAATTAAGACACTCTATAAAGGTTCAAGTAATCTTTGATCATAGTCTAGATGGATTGATTCTTCCATCATGAACAAAATATAGAATTAGAAATCATAAATGAATGAAGTGAGTAAGATATAATTTTTAATTGGTGATAAGTTAATGTCATGATGGGAAAAATCCATAAGATTTATGTCCCCAGGTTCCCAAGAGTGTTCCAAGTAGAGAAACCATAAATTCCACTTTCGCGAGATTACATATTTCATAAAATAAGAGAAAAATGAAATGAAAAAGAAGAGTGTGTAGCTTGCCTCTCTACTAGATAGGTTTTTCTTTCAAAGAATCAGACATACAATACGAAAAACAAAATAAACAAGCTCATGAGTAAGAGGCATCAAATAGAATATAATCCAAATTAACCCAAACAATGCTTATCTTTCCTGATTATGGATAACTTGAGTTTTGGTTCAAGAAATGATGAAGAGTGTGAGCCCAATAAATTTATGAGTTACATCCCACAAGAAATTCATATATTGAAATGTATTATCATGGATAATATGAAAAAAAATGTTGAAAAATCGAAATTATAATCTTATAAGTTGCATTGACATACTCCATTAAGGTACTTACAACTCCCCAAGGTTTGAATTTCTTCAACATTGAGATAAGTGAGACATTATCAAGCCAAGATAAAAATCAAACAAGTCAAGAATGCGAGAAAAATGAGTGACTTAAAATTAGAAAATCTAAAGGATGGAAAGATACTCTTCAAGAAGAAATAAGGTTTCAAATCCTCCTTTAACTAGAATTACTTGTTACAGGTATGAAATAACTGAGAGGGGGGGGTGAATCAGTTATTGTAAATTATTAACCATTTCTCTCATTTTTAACTTCGAATCATTAATCTTAGTGGCAGTAAGTCTTTACTGTGAAAACCAATGTTATAAACATAAAGCATATATCATAAAGAACAGCAGTCACACACACAGCATTCATTCACAAATATGAGACACAGATTTTTCAAGAGGAAACCCAACCCGAGAAAAAAACCTCGTCTTCTTAAGATGTTCAACAAGCACCAA
>SNQJ01S0049442.1:0-12684 GCA_010110895.2 Picea sitchensis | reverse complement strand
GCATTTGTGTTGCAGCAGTTCGCATTTGTGTTTCATTTGTGTTGCAGCGTGTTTCAGCATCTGTTCTTCATAAACAATCGATTGCCATCAATGACAACCTTGATCATCTGCGTCATCTTTGCTGTAGCCATATTTCCAACATTGCTAAGATTGAGTCTTTAATCGTCTAGTGAATTGGGGAATAAAATGACCGATTCTCAAGAAATTTCTGAAGTATATATCAATATAAATATTTAAATAACAATGTTTTCCACAATGTCAAAAGATGTTTCCAAACAACTTGGAAAAATGTCTCTCTTTGATGTGAATAAGAGGAAAATTGGACTAAGAAAGATGCAAGATCAAAGATAAACTCCTCCTTCAAAATACCAACTGAATATAGCATGAAATATGCACAACTAAAATCAAAACCAAGGGTGATGAAAGAAAATAACTAAAAATAAAAATCAACCAAGTTTACTAAGCTAAGAAAAATTTATACATAAAAATTATGTTGGCTAAAAGTAACAAAAGAAAAAGTCAATGGGAAGAAACCATTGTTAGGGACCTAACCTCTCTAACCCCTCACATATGTAGAATAATATATTTCCATGTAATAAAGGCCAATATTAATAAGGCCTAGCAATAAGGAAGAATAAGTCAAATGTAAGAAGACCTAATAGAAGCTTTCTCTTCTAGAAGGATCTTCGTCTACATTGTTCTTTTGGATAGATAGACTTAGTATAAATAAGAGTAGAGGGTATGAGAATTTTTGTGTTGCTACTTGTTGTAATAGAGCGTTTCTTTGTTGGAGGTTTCCCCCTCGAAGAGGAAAGTGAACATTGTTTCCTATCAATAAAGGTATTATTTTGGTGTTGTGGTTTCATCTATTGTGTTGCTCCACTATTATTCTGTGCAATATTTTTATTTGCAACTGTTATAATACTTATGGTACCTTACAAGTGGTATCATAGAACTTTCCTTGGCATAAAATTGTGGTTTATTTTTTTTCTTCAGGGTAGAGACGTATTCTGATGTATTAAAGATACAAGTGGTACTTGAGTGCACATTGTTTTCCACCCTTGCAACCCTTGTTGGTACCCCTTTGAGTGGTAGTGCATCATAAAACACTTGGATATGGATCATCCTATATATCTTGAATCCCTCCATAGATAAACCAATCAACCACCTGAATTCTATAGTGCCACCGAGAACAACACTCGAGAAGATACTCTCTAGTACCTGGGTAGTCAGGTAGTATGACTAAGGGCACGGTCTAGCCTCCTTAGTTGGTGCCCTAATATGTTTTCCCATATACTAATGTTGGACCCCACATGTATATCAGAGAGCTATAGCACAGGGAAAAATATTTCTTGTAGAATCCTTGAATACCCTAACCTTTGGGATGGAAATAGAAATAGAACAGACAATATCTATTGTCGTACAACTATACCTATTGCATTCTGGTTGCGAAACTCCTACACATTTTTCCTGTTAAACATTTGGCGATTTCATCACTGCAATGTTATTTAGATCAGAGTATAACTATGCAGGAGTAAAAAAAAAAATTTGGATCATTTTGACACCATTATTTGAAACCCATCCCATTGGATTCCTCTCTTCTCCCTGATCGCAGTCATACCTATCATTTTTCAGTAATATATTTTTTTTCAATGAACCCGACCCCTTCCCGACACTCCTATTGGGCATCTATCCCATTGAATTCATCTGTTTTCATTGATCGTATTGGTACCAATCACCAATAACTCATTTCTGTGTGGTCCCATTTCCCCCCCTATCCCATCCCCATGGCCCACACTCGCAACCAAGATTGGGAACAATGTCTCACCACCTTGGCCAAATATCATGACCAAAAATAGAGTGATATCTCTTCCATTATGGCCATTATTGGTAATATCAACTCCAATATTTCTTTGCTTGAATAACTTCCCACAACCATCACTCAATTGGTTGCCACTTGTCAGCAATGCCAAGATGCAGTGGAAACTTTGACCACCTTGTTTAGTCCCACCCCAGATCCTTTATATTCTTCCACACCTTATAACCATCATGGTCCTGAATCTTCTCAATCCACCTCTTTTCCTCCCCACAACTTTCATCAGGACCTACATCCCCCTTGCACGGAGGTGAAAAAATTTGATGGCTCAGATCCCATAGGATAGGTCACTCAAATGGAACACTATTTATCTTTGTATGAAATTACTGATGAGTTGGCCAAACTAAGGTATGGTATTCTCCATCTAGATATGAAACATTTTCAATGGTGGCAGTGGTGAACAATGTTCACCAAGGGTATGTGGCTTGGACAAAATTTGTTGCAGAACTTTATGAACGCTTTGATACTGACACCCACCATTTAGGCCATTTGACAAAGTTGAAAAAATCTAGCGCAATGGAAGAATTTATAGATTCTTTTGAGTGATTGGATTTCTGCACAGAGGGCATGTTTGATTCTTTTTTTTCGAGAATGTTTTATCAGTGGCCTCAAGGATGAAATTCGTGCCCATGTTATCATGGCTTAGCCTCAGAGTTGGGTGGAAGCTACTAAAAGAGATAAGAAATAAAACCAGGTTGTATCTGATCAAATAAGAAAACCCTCCTTTATTCCTCACTCTAAACTAGTCACTCCCACTCCTCCTTCCACTCCACTAAAGATACAAAAATTGACCAGGGAAGAAATGGATGAATTCCAACTAAAGGGCCTTTGTTATAAGTGTGATGAAAAATATTTTCCTAGGCACAAGTGTAAGGAACAAAATCCTTTTATGGCCATCTTTGAGGATGTTTCTGAAGACAATGTTGAGGCTCCCCCCATGGCCAAGTCACCTGAACACACTGACATGACTCCACCTTTCAACTCTCTGGAAGTTGAACCGGTCATTTCCCAAAATTATCTCACTAGATTCTCTTCTCCCAAAACCCTTAACCTAATTGGTTACATTAAGCATCGAAAGGTCATCATCCTTGTTTACAGTGGAAGAACCCATAATTTTATTCCTCACTGCATTTCCCAAGAAACTAATTTCTATTTATGTGCAGTCAATAATTTTAAAATCATGATTTCCAATATTGGAGGGTCCATGAAATGTGGGAGGCATTGTGAAAATTTGCATCTCCAAATTGGTCAGTACCACATGAAACATCATATGTTTTCTATTTACATAGGTGGTTGTGAAATTGTGTTGGGTGTCGAATGGATAAGGACTCTAGGTCCCATTCTCATGGATTTTAAGGAATTAACCATGGAATATTTCAAACAGGAGGGCCAACAATATAAGTTTCAAGGAATCAAAAAAGGTTCCCATGATATCATCAGTTCCCATCGCATGGAAAATATCCTCATAAAAGGTCATTCCAACATTATTGTACAAATCCATTCCATTCACCATACTGAGACACCCTCTGTGTCGTCAAACCTCCAATCCATCCTCTCCAAACATCAATATATTTTTTCCACTCCCCAGGGAATTCATCCTTCCCATGGTGTTCATGATCATTCCATTCCCCTTGTCCACGAAATACTTCCTCCCAATGTTCATCCCTATCGTCATCCTTTTTCCTAGAAAAATGAAATTGATAAAATTGTTCAAGAATTACTCACCACAAACATTATCCATCCTAGTATGAGCCCCTATTCTTATCCTATGGTATGTTGGAGATACTTCACACACCTAGGATTTATTTTTTCTAAGCTTTTCCCTATGTTTATTATTCATTATCAAATCTCCTGTAGTTTAGGGAGAACATTCCTCTAGGAGAATATTATCTTCAGTTCACACTTCAATTTGATCAGTTGAGTGGAGTCTAGATGCCACATTGGGATCATCACCAAATAGTGTGCATTGTCATTAGTATTATCACCATACTATCGCATTACTCATGATTCCCTGATCTCTTCCTCACTTCACTCTGCTTCAGTCAGTTAACTGAAGACTACGAGACTAGTTAACTTAGACTAGGTGGTAGTTCACTCCTGTAACCTTCTGAGAGACTAGACTAGGTGGAAATTTACTCCTGTAACTATTGGTGTGTGTCAAAATCACCCTAGACCACCATTATGGTGCATTTGATTCTCCTCCAATGCACATTATTTGAGTTATACAAAGTATATCATGTGTAAATTATCATTCATTCATTTGGTTAATGAGAATTCTTCCATTCTTTCTCTCTCGCTTCTCTTTTCTCATATTTTCTCTGCAAATTATGTATTTAATTTGCTAGCTAGATATATTTTGTGAAGTTTCAACGCATTTACATGGTATCAAAGATAACAGAAAGCTAGGGGAAAGACACACCATATTATTTTTGCAGGTACCGAAGATTGAAGAGAATGAAAAAATGGAATTTCCAAAAGAATTCATTCTTACACCATAATTTTTTTTTTGCATGGAAGGAGAATATGATAATGCATATTCTAGGAAGAGAATTATATATTTTAACCATTAACAAAGATACTGAACCCACATACACAAAAGAAAAATCCAATTATCGAAATCGAATGGATGAAGTGTTTGGAACAATTTGCAGTCTCATTTCTCTTGAACTCTTCTTTCACATGTCCTCCTGTAAAACCCCCAATGAAGTTTGGACCACCATGGAAAGGATTTTTGGAAAATAGAACAATATGAGGGGACACATGCTCGAGGTGTAATTTCTCACTTTGGATCCAAAAACCTTCGAAAATATCCAAGATTTCTTTACCAAATATTCGGATTTGCTTTCACAACTCAAGGCTTGCAGAGTAGATAAATCTAAGGAGGAGAAACACATGGTTCTTATCATTCTCTCCAAAATTGTTCTGGAATACTCAGTGTTTGTATCCACATTTCATTTAGTTAGGATCGCCTCTGGATCCACTTGGATGATGCCCTCTCTTGAGGTCTTTATCAAGTCTCTGACACAAGAGAAGAACAAGCTCATCAATATGGGAAAAATAAAAGGCCCAAAGGTGCATGCACTTACTATGCATGATGGTAGCGGTCATCAAAATCAGAAAAATAAAAATACAAAAGGAAAGAACATGAAAATCCAAAGAAGGAAGGGTACTCAAAACCCTTCAACGATGCCTCTGGTTCCAAAGGTAGAAAGAAAAGAAAAGGGGAGAAATGCACTTACTTACATAAAGGATTCCATCCAGAATCCACATGTATGTAGAAACATATAGATCAAATGGCCCAAATACTTTAGCAAAACAACCTTGGAGATCACATCCCTGAGAGTGACAAGAAGAACAATCCAGAAGATCAGAATCCCAATAAATGAAATTCTAGCCATGCTTTGATTGCCATCAACTCCTCTCCCGATGCTTGGATCATAGATTTAGGTGCATTACACCACATGGAATCCACAAAAAAACTATATTCTTCATTGGATGCATGCAAAAGTCCTCCTATTATGATGGGGTAAAACTCTCCAGTCGAGATCACCAAAAAAGGAAGAATTGAACTCGCAAACAAAATCTTCCAGAATGGGCTACACGTTCCCAAAATTTTCATCAATATTATCTCCCTGTATCAGATGAAAAACTCTAGAACTGAAAAGAGAGTCATATTCACACATAATGCAGTGGGTATCTATGACATGCAAACTAATTCCATGGTTTCTACCAGTGAGTTAAATCATCAATCTAGACTCTACACATTTTATGAATTTATTGAACCATATTTTGCATTACTGCTTACCCATGTTGATGAAAGAAGTAGGATATGGCATAGAATGTTTCGGGAAGTTCAATTTCATATATAAGGAAAATATTAGCAAGAGGGGAATGGTTGATGGTCTACCTAACATCCACTTCTCCAAAGGAATTTGTGAGGGATGTGTTCCTGGAAAACACCCTCAAGATAAATTCAACAAAGGAAAGACTAAGAAGGTTCCCTTTCCTTTATATCTGATCCATAGTGACCTCATGGGATTTTTTCCATATCCATAAATTAGAAAATCAAGGTACGTGCTTATTTTTGTTAATGATTTCTCACGCTTCACATGGATTTTATTTCTCAGGAAAAAATCAAAAGTTTTTCAACACCTCAAAGATTTCAAGGCCCTTGTTGAGACACAATCAAGAAATAAAATCAAAGTCCTTTGAAAAAATAATGGGGGATATTATGTCAACCGTGATATATAGAATATTTTTCATGAGGTCGGGATTCAGTTGCATCACACATTTCCTTTTAATTCATAGAAAAATGGAGTTGTTGAGGAGAAAAATAGATCTCTAAAAGAGATGGAATCTTGCATGCTACATGAAAAGTCGCTTCCACAGAGATTATGGGATGAAGAACTTAATTTTGCAACCTACATCCAAAATAGATATCCCCATAGATCTGTCAAGGATAATACCCCCTACGAGGCTTGGAGCAACCTCAAACGAGAAGTGACCCACTTTCTTATTTTTGGTTCACGTGCATGGGCTAGGATTCCGTCTAAGAAGAGGAATGAACTTGATCCACAAATAACAGAGTGTGCCTTTGTTGGATACCCCAATGGTGTGAAGGGATACAAAGCCATTGATGTTTCCTCAAATCGACTCATCATTGAGTGTAGTGTCTAATTAGAGGAAAGTGTTTTGCATGTACCTCAACATCCACATGTAGACACTTTTGTTCTTCCACCCATTAGAGATGAAGAGCATGCACATGTTGAATCTTCTTCAGATGAGAGTTATGATTCAGAGGATTCATATGAAATAGATATAGTGTCAATATAGTCAAATGCAAAGTTAGTGCATGTAGATGTAGATGCAAAGACAAAGTCGAGGCCTAAGTGGGCCAAGACTACTCTTCAGGATGTAGGGGATATTGTTGGGGATCCAATTGATACTAGGAGGAATCGATTTGATTTCAGGGAGCCTCCTCGTGCACTCACTTCCACTGAACCGATTCCACCCATGCATATTTTCTTGGTTCAGTATTTAGATCCGCAGTCCTATGGTGAGGCTGTTGTAAATACCTCTTGGGAATATGCCATGCAGGAGGTGTACAAATCCCTCCTCAAGAACCAAACTTGGGATCCGATTCCCCTTCCTTCAAGAAGGAAAATTGTCAGGTGCAGATGGGTCTATAGGACCAAGAGCACATCATATGGATAGGTTATCATATAAAAATCTAGGATAGTTTCCAAATGATTTTAGTAGGTGCACGATATTGACTATGATAATACCTTCTCTCAATTATCGAAGATGGATTCCATACATTTGGAAATTTCCATTGCACCATCCAAAGGATGGGAAGTCCATCAAATGGACGTGAAGAATAAATTTCTTTTGGGAGATCTCTCTGAGGATATCTATATGGAGTAGCCCCAGGGATTTATACAAGATTCATATTTGGTTTGTCGACTGAAAAAGTCTCTTTATGGCCTCAAGAAGGATCTGATGGAATGGTATACCATGATGGACTCCTATATTTTGTTACAAAACTTTGTACGATGTAAGTCAGACCCGAATGTTTACATGCTTAGGACGACTAATTTACTTATACTCCTAGTTATGTATGTTAATGATTTGTTGATCACCAGTTTCTTGACTTCGGTGATTGTTGCAGTCAAAAGGATTCTACATGATAGGTTCTTGATGATGGACATGGGTCCACTACATTTATTCCTTGCACTTGATATCAGTCAGGATGCATTAGGCATCAAACTGTCTCAAAACAAGTATGCACGAGATCTCCTTGAGATATTTCACATGACATAATGCAAGTCTACCCTGACTCCTTTCCTATTAGGAGTCGGAATTGAGGATGGTAGGGACACTTCATTGGTTGAAAAGACACTGTACAAATATCTATTGGGGAGCTTTTTGTATCTCACACAATCTAGACTAGACCTCTTCTATGTAGATGGAGCAGTTTCCATGTTCATGGAGGAGTTGCATGGGTTGCATTGGAAGGATACAAAGTGTATTCTTTGATACGTAAATGGAACCATCACATTTGGAATTCACTATGCAACATACTCTACATTGGACCTCATCAAGTTCACTGATTTTGACTAGGTTGGCGATAGCATTTATCACAAGTCCACATCTGGTTACTCACTTAGTTTTGGTTCTGGGCCTATCTGTTGGTTGAGAAAGAAGCATGATGTTATTGCTCTATCTTCAGCTAAGGCAGAGTACAGAGGGGTAGTTAACATAACCATTCAGGCTATGTAGCTACAACATTTTCTCACTGATTTGGGAATTAAATTTCATCGACCGATCATCATCTGGTTTGAAAACCAGAGCACTCTGAAGTTCTACAGGGATCTAGTTTAGAGGCAGGAGTTGAAGCACATCAAGATCCACATGAACTACATCCGAGACTTAGTACATGAGGGGATCATTGACCTAAAGTTTTTTCCTTCATAATAACAAACTGCAAACATCTTCACCAAGACCTTCACTTAGCAAAAGTTCCATTCTCTGCGCAGTTGTCTTGGAGTGAAGGACACAGTTTTGTAGCAACTGTTAATTCTTATTTTTTCATACATTGTACTCTGAGTGGGGGTTTTCCCATGAGGTTTTCCCTCTTTCCTCATTTATTTCAGCGTACATTTTGTATTTGGGTACCTAACATGGCCTCGTTGTCAGGACCCATTTTTTATTTTCACCATAGTGATGTTCAGGGGGGGGTTTGGAGATACTTCACACACACCTAGTATTTGTTTTTCCAAAAGGTTTCCCTATGTTTATTAGTCATTATTCATTCTCCTATAAGTTAGGAAGAATAATCCTCTAGGAGAATATTCTCTTAATTTCACACTTTAGTTTGATTAGTTGAGTGGATTCTAGATGCCACATTGGGATCATCAACATGAAATATTGGGATCATCACCATTCAACATTGGGATCATCACCAACTAATACACATCATTCTTCGGATTATCACCATATTAGTACATTGCTCATTATTACCTGATATCATCCGCACTTCACTATGTTTCAGTCAATTAACTGAAGACTGAGAGAATAGTTAACTCAGACTAGGTGGCAGTTCACTCCCGTAATTGCTTGAGAGACTAAACTAGGTGGCAGTTTACTCCTGCAACTACTCGTGTGTGTCCATATCACTCTATAACGCCACTATGGCACATTTTCTTCTCCTCAAGTGTGAATAAGTTGAGTTATACAAAGTATATCATGTGTAAATTATCATTCATTCATTTGGTTAATGAGAATTCTTCCATTCTTTATCTCCTGCTTCTTTTTTCTCATATTTATTTTACAAATTGTGTATGTCATTTGCTAGCTAGTTTGATTACGTGCAAGTTCAACACATTTACATGGTCATGGTACTTAATAAATAATTATCTCGGCGCATGTGTCATGAATTTCACGCTCTCAAAAAACTCACCATCAAAGACAAATTTCCCATTCCTATCATTGAGTATCTCTTGGACGAATTGAGTGGTGCCCAATTCTTTACTAAACTTGATCTTCATTCTGGATACCACCATATATATATGAAAGAGGTAGACATTCCTAAGACTTCATTTCAAACTCATGAGGGACACTATGAGATTTTTGTCATGACCTTTGGATTGTGTAATGCTCCCTCCACTTTCCAAAGCCTCATGAATCATGGTTTCTGTCCTTTTATCCATAATTTTGTCTTATTTTTATTTGATGATATTCTCATCTATATTAAAACATAGACAACCCATATTCCTCATGTGGATTGTGTTCTACATATACTCTCTTAGCACCAATTTTTCCTCAAACAATCTAAATGTGCTTTTGGAGCCTCAAAAGTTGAGTACTTGGGTCATATTGTTGGCAAGGTAGGTGTCTGGGTGGATCATAAGAAGATTGAAGCTCCATTCCTATTATTGAGTTCTCTTGGATGAATTGAGTGGTGCCTAGTTCTTTACTAAACTTGATCTTCATTCTGGATACCACCATATATATATGAAAGAGGTAGACATTCCTAAGACTTCATTTCAAACTCATGAGGGACACTATGAGATTTTGGTCATGCCCTTTGGATTGTGTAATGATCCCTCCACTTTCCAAAGCCTCATGAATCATGGCTTCCGTCCTTTTCTCCATCATTTTGTCTTCCTCATCTATAGTAAAACCTAGACAACCCATCTTCCTCATGTGGATCGAGTTCTACATCTACTCTGTCAGTACCAAATTTTCCTCAAACAATCTAAATGTTCTTTTGGAGCCTTGAAAGTCAAGTACTTGGGTCATATTGTTGGAAAGATAGGTGTTAGAGTGGATCATAAGAAGATTGAAGCTATGAAGGATTGGTCTTTCCCCAAGAATCTCGAATCTTGTGTGGTTTTCTGGGTTTAACAAGATATTATTGCAATTTTGTTAAGAATTATGGAAAGATCATGGTGCCTCTCACTGCTCTCCTTAAAAATAATTATTTCACTTGGAATATCATAGCTGATCAATCATTTCAAGCCTTGAATGAGGCTATGCGCACCACTCGGTTCTTGGCCCTTCCTTATTTCACAAAGACCTTTGTTCTGGAATGTGATGCTTCCAGGAGAGGAATTGGAGTAGTCCTTATCCAAGATGGTCAGCCTTTGGCCTTCACCAGAAAACAATTTTTTGAGTGACATTTGGGCCAATCAATATATGAAACAAAATTTTTGGCTATTCTACATGCAGTGTATCTCTGGCACCCTTATCTATTGCAACATCGCTTCCAAATTAAGACATATCATTAAAGCCTCAAGTATTTTCCAGAGCAATTTCCTTCCTCCCCAGAGCAACAAAAATAGGTGACTAAGATCTTTGGATATGATTATGAGATCATTTACAAGAAAGACAAAGAAAATGTGGTTGTTTACGCTCTTTCAAAAAAATATGAAGATGAAGGGTCCATTTTTTCCCTCTCCTTCATTGTACCAGATTGGCTACAAGCTGCTCACCAGGAATTCCTACAAGATCCAAAAAAATTTCATTTGATCCAACAATTGCAAGCCAATTCTCCAATTTCCCTCGGGTACTCTCGCACAATGATGATCTTAAATACAAAGGTCATTTGTATTTAAGTAAACAGTCACAACTTAAATCCATGGTGCTTTCTGAGCTTCATGTTACACCCACAGCTGGGCACTCAGGGATTACCAAAACATATGATCGGGTCAAATGTTATTTCTTCTCGGATGGTATGAAACAAAATGTTCACACTTTTGTGGAAGAATGTGATGTTGGTCATTGCAACAAGGGAGAAAAAATCAACTCTCCTAGCAAACTACAACCACTTTAGATTCCATCCACTATTTGGAGGGAAATCTCTATGGATGTTATTGTGGGCTTACCTAAATTGAGAATAAGTCAGTCATCATGGTGGTTGTTGATCATCTTTCCAAGTATGCTCATTTCTATGCTCTTCAACACTCCACCTCCACTATGGATCAATTTTTCATGGATCATGTCTTCAAGATTCATGGCATGCCTCATTCTATTGTTTTTATCGAGATACCACATTCACCAACAATTTTTGGCAAGAATTATTCACGCTATAGGGAACCCAATTTCATCTCAACACAACCTATCTTCCCTAGAATTATGGTCAAACTGATGTTTTCAACAAGTGTTTGGAAACATATTTGAGGTTTTGTGCATCTGAAATTAAAAATCAGTGGGCTCAATGGTTACCACTAGCTGAATGGTGGTACAACACGTCTTACCATACAATTACTCACATGTCTCCTTTTGAAGCATTATATGGACAAAATGCACCTTCAGTTCTCTCATACATATTAGGTGTCTCAAAGGTCCAAGCGGTTGACAAAACTCTTATAGATCAAGAGGCTATTATACATACCCTCAAAGAGAATTTTGTCATGGCTCAAAATCACATGAAACAATAAGAAGATCAAGGTCACTCTGAATGTCAATTTGTTGAAGTAGACCAAGTGTTTCTTCGACTGCAACCTTATTAGAAAACTTCACTCAAAGACGACCATTGTCAAAAACTGGTGCCCAAATTTTATGGTCCTTATACAGTTCTCAAGAGAATGGAACAAGTGGCCTATCAGCTAGCTTTACCCAATCATTCTAAGATCCATCCTATTTTTCATGTCTCCTTCTTAAAGAAGGTGATTGGAACTAAGTGCCAAACTCAAACCAACCTTCCCAATTTGGATGAAGAAGGCTCCATCTGGTTGTAGCCACAAGTAATTTTGGACCAGCGCGAGTGTCATATTTTTCATCGCACCATCAAGGAAGTGTTATTCCAGTGGAAATATACAACTCCAACAGATTCCACCTGGGATCCAACTACCATTCCTCATCTCAAGATTTGAGGACAAGGTTGTTTTTAAGGGGGAGGGAATGTTAGGGAGATAACCTCCCTAACCCATCACATAGGTAGAATAATATATTTCCATGTAATAAAGTCCAATATTAATAAGGTATATCAATAAGGAAGAATAAGTCAAATGTAACAAGACCTAATAGAATCTTTCACTTATATAAGGATCTTCCTCTAGTTTCTTCTTTTGGATAGATATATTTAGTATAAATAGGAGTAGATGGTATGAGAATTTTTGTGTTGAGAATTTTTGTGCAATAGAGCGCTTCTTTGCTAGAGGTTTACTGTTAAGCCCTAATATTGGCTCATTACCACTTAATTGGGGCATATTAGATTAGTAATGTTATTTTATTTATGTCGGCTTTAGGCCATTAGTTGTGATTTAGATTAGTAATGTTATTTTATTTATGTCGGCTTTAGGCCA
>SNQJ01S0049440.1:59385-80804 GCA_010110895.2 Picea sitchensis | reverse complement strand
GCAACCACACGTTCGACCACTACCTCAAGGTGTCCCCATGGCTCCAGGTAAAGCCCTCACGAGAATTGAACCTTGCCCAACGGTGAAAAACTCCTCGCTTTCCACCATTGGATCCAACCCCTTTGGGCTATCAATATTTAAATATTAATAACTAAATTTTTTGAATTTTTTTTGATAAAACAAAATTTTTATTATATATTTTTAATAATATATTTATAGGGAAAAAAATCAATTTATATAAATGTAAAATAAATGGTTTCCTTTCAAATTCCTCAAAAAAATTGGGTAATTGTAGTAGATTTTTCTGGATATAACTATGTGGGGGTTTTTGAAACATCCAACATTTTAGATGAACACTTTACCCATCGTCAGGGACAAAAGACGCTAATATGATTGGAAAAGAGTGATGAGAGTATTTTATATAGAAGGGGCCACCATTAGACATTAGTGAAAAAGAGTGAATTATTACTATGGAGGACTTCATCACTTTCCCATTATATTTCTTTCTTTTGTTTTTTAACATTTTTCTAACTTCTTAATTAAATAATTTCTTCCACCTCAACTCATTGAACCCAAATTCTTATAAGTTATCTCTTTTCAACCCAAATTCTTTCAACTATATTATCATTTTCTATATTATTCTTTCCCAACCCTAATCTCAACTACTACTATTTTACTTGACCATTTTTATCCTTTATCAATTACCTTTACAAACACTTTATTTTACTTTGCTAAATCATTGATATTTTAATATTTTTACCTTTTCTATTTGTTTATCTTTGTTTTTCACTAACCTTTAATGGTGTGGAGCTTTCTATATAAATTATCTTCAACACTCTTTTCCAATCATATCAACTTCTTTTGTCCCTGATGATGATGAGTGGAGTGTCCACCTGTCCACCCACCCACCCACACTTATATCCAAAAAAATCTATTACAACTATAAAACTATAGGAAAACATAATACTTATAATAATTGTTTTATTAAAAAAATTAATTAAAAATATCTACAACCTAAATTTAAATAACATTAACAATAAAATCATAATTAAAACAATGATATAAATTGGTTTCAAAGTATCTTGTATATTAAAAGGTGTTTGATGTATGAACTTAATTAATGGTAGTTTTACTATATGTGAGGAATCATCTTTATCTCTCACACATATATATTATTTTATAATGTTTAAAACAAAAAAATTTAAATATCATATTTATTTATATAGTTTTATTTTAAAAAAAAATTTAAACAAAAATTCTAAAATATCATATTTATTTATACAATTTTATATAATTTATTCATTTTAATTAATTAAACTTAGTTTTTAATAAATTATATTCATTAAAAATAAATTATTTTTAATATATATAAATATCATATTTTATAAAATTATTTTATATTAAAAAGTTATATTAATTTATACTTGTTAATATAATTTAAAATAAACATTTTTTTTAAATAAATATAATTTAAAATATATTTTAAACATTTTTTTAAAATAAATATAATTTAAAATATCATTTAAAAAAATATATGTTTAAAGTAAATTATTTAAAATATTTGAATTTGTATATAATGTAATTATACATCAAATTTTTGAGATTGCTAAAATAAGAATAAATTTTATGAGTTTTATAGTGAAATTGATTGTTGGACAATTTCTAAAATTCCTGAAACAATTTTTCATTTTTCTAACATTAAGAAGGTTGAAGATGAAAAATAATTTCTCTTGGAGTGTCCAACACATACCTAGATTAAATCTCAATTCAAAATATTTATCAAGAAACCAATCTTCCTAACCTTCTTAACTTTTTAACTTAACAAAACTATTACCTTCTTTTATATATATATAACATGTCACCATTATATTTTATCTATGAAAAGGTCTTAATCTATTTTCTATGCAAACTTTTTTTACATACAATAATGAAATTATATACCAAAATTTTAATATTATATTAATAAAAATAACCAAATTTTTTTATTTAAATAAAATAATGTAATTATATATCCAAATTTTAAGATCGTACAAATAAAGTATAATTTTAAGATTATATTACATATCAAAATGTGAAGATGATATTAATATTTTAAAATGATGTTAATAAAGAATAGAGCAATAATGTAATTATATATCCAAATTTTAAGATGGTACTAATAAAAATAAAGGAATAATGTATTTATATATCAAAATTTTAAGATTGTATTATATATCAAAATTTTAAAATGATATTAATAAAAGAATAGATCAATAACTTTGAGTATGGTAACTTTTTATAAATTAATTACGCTGAAAGGCTATACCTATTGATAATGGACAGATTTAATAGGGGTTTAGTGCTTAATAAGTTTAGACATCCGTTTATGTGTTTACTTTTTTACATTTACCTAATCATATTTAAAAATTACTTTGATAGCTAACATTGCCACGTAAGTGATTAATAGAAATTAAAATATTAACACTAGATAAATGAAGCTCAACAGTTTATTTGTTAATCAATAATAAAATTTAATATATTCTTTTAAAGATTGTTTCATCTTATCAACCTTTCGGGTTCACCAGCAACTATTTAGCTGCTGTGCTAGTAATATATCCCATAAGCTTATATGGAGTGTGAAGTGTTATTGCCACTCTCTTTCATCTATGAAAAGGCCTTGGTCTATCACAGCAGCGACAATGGAGGAAATAGACACATTGTGGAAATATAAACACGTGAGGCAAATGAGCAACGTTTGAGCTCGCTCTTCAGCGTGTAAACGACGATGTACTCTCCAAAAATGAAGTGGGTTTGGTGTTTTTTTCCTGTACAGGCATCATTTCTTCTTTAATGTGCACGGCAGCATTAATGATAGACGCAGATCAGCAGCGTTTGAACTCGCTTTTCTGCGTGTAGACGACGAAGTATACTAGAAAATTATGGAACTTTCCTCTTTGGCTGTAAAAACGTCATTTTCTTCTTTAGTGTGCACGGCAGCAATAATGACGGAGCAAATAGAAATATTGTGGAAATATAAACACCTGAACAGATAAGCAACCTCTCATCTCGCTCTTCGATCTGTAAAAAAAAAATGAAAGGTTTGGTGTTTTTTCTATAAATACTTCAGTTCTTTAATTTGCACGGCAGCATATTCTTCTTCTTAAATTTTCACGGCAGCAATAATAAGCTTTCCAAGATGGCATGGCTTTTGAATAGTGGTTGCAGTGACCACATGAAGTGAGATAGCTTTGTCAGATAGATGAATCTACAAAATCTGAAGTACTCTTAGGATATGACAAGCTACTTGAAGTTAAAGGTAAAGGAACAATTATAGTGAAAACAAAGTAAGGTAAAGTAAAAAAATAGTAATCGTGTAAGTAAGTCTTTAAAGGCTTGTCTTAAAGGAACAATTACAGTGAAAAGATAGTAAGGCAAAGTAAAAAATAGTAATGGTGTAAGCACGTTCTTAAAGGTTTTGCCTTTTATTGATGGTCGTGATAAAGTTTTTGAAGCTTGGTAAGCAAGATAGAGACTTATTAGTGTGTCCTTGGACCACAAATATTTCCATATTATCTATTGTGACCACAAATATTTCCATATTATCTATTGTTGGAACCAGGGAATTGAAAACAACTATTTTTATATAAAAAAAAGTACCATATTTGTCATGATATGATTGGACAAGGGATTGGAGGTCTTATTGGCGGCTTCGCTATTCTCAATGTTATATATGTTGGCATATCCAAAGTATTTGATCGTATATGGTCTTTTTTGAATCATATATTTTGTTATGCATTCGTCGATGGTGGATTAATGCTAGCATTAATTAGAATGTTTGGTTTAACATTTTATGCTAGGTGAATTTATGGCAATGTTAGATATGGTGGCATATCCAAAGTTTGGCTTTCCAAAACATTATGTGGTGTTCGAACTATTGTTACAAAAAATATAACTTTTCTTTTTGGGATACGTCAGAGCCCTGCCACATTGAATTATTTTCTTAAATGTTTACAATGCATTTCTGATAGACTTAAATGTTTACCTAACAGGCTTGGTTGTGTTGAATGGTTACTTAACATGCTTGTTACAAGACATTTTCTTCTGTTTTTAATTTTTCTATGCTCCAACGGTGTTGCTGGTTCGGTGGTCCATGCTTACTTTTTGCATGCCACTGATTTCTTATTTGCATATTCTCGTTCTTCTTGCTTGCTTGTTCGTGTTGTTGCAGTTTGGACGTTTAGGTTTCTGCAATCGCGATTGGAACAACATCATTCCTGGGGGGAGGTTGTTGCTTGCTTCTTTTTTCGTTGTATGTTGTTTATTGTTGCTTGATTCGACTTTGCAGGGTATCGGTCCTGTGCCTGCAGTTGGGCCTTTTAGTGCTTCTTAGTTGGGTTCTTGTTTGGTGCTTGTTCTTGTTTGGCCAGGGTTTGCAAATGCTGGGATGTTGCATCTGCGGTTGGATCTTTGGTTGCATTTTGTTTTGCACTGCGGTTTGCATAGAATACTATTAAGATAAAATAACAGACTAAAGAATTGCAGGCAGTGTAATTTGCATCTGTTACGCGTTGAAGCAAAGTTTGTTGGCCTCAAAATATATTTCATGGTTGTCGATGCTTTCTACATGGATTTTGTCTTACTATGGTTTTATAGTTATGACAATGACTTTTGTTGTGTGAGAGATATAGTTGTTCTCTCCCTTTTACTTTCCTGTTGTAAATTGCGTTTGACTCTAGTTTTTCGCGTTTATGTGGTCATTCTGAGCGACCGTTGTTCAGTTACATAGTTGGCCACTTTTATGGATGCGGCTTCGCGAATAGGTTCTATCGGACTATGACAGGTCGTGTTTGGTGTATACATTAGGTTTCCCGAATTAGTCTTCTTTAAAATAATCATGGGCAGAAGAGAATGCAATTTATGAAATTATAGGTTTCCTGGACCGCGGAGCCATCATCCCATACTTTACCAGTTTTTGCATCGCGAGTTGATGGGGTAGGCAGCTGAAAATTGACAATCGGAGAGTTCCGCGATATACAAATTGACAATCGATCAGCAGCGAGAGTTTCACGATCATTCCAACCGACCGCTGTTGGGGTCCATACTTAGCAAGTATTATGGACGTGCCTTCGCGGATAGGTTGTATCGAACTATGGTGTATACATTATCATTTCCGAATTAGTTTTCTTTAACAGTAGGGCTCCTCGACAGAAAACATTGAAATTTATCAAATTATAGGTTTCTTGGACAGCATAGATTAAACATAGGAAATATGTAATTTTATAGAGTAGATATATACAACCTACATAGAGCCGTCATCCCATATTTAATCAGTTTTTGCATCGTGTGTTGTCAGGGTAGGCGGCTGAAAATTGACAATCGGAGACTTCGGCGATATAGAAATTGACAATTGGACTTGCAGACTATTTGAATTTGAAGGCCGTCATGTCCAAAAAAGTTAACATTGTCGAAATAGTTTACTTTACGTGCGTTTTAGATACCCTGGTGGACAAAACACAAAAAAAAAAATAATGAGCATTTTTTGGATCGCGGGTTCTTAGGATGGTGGGTTCTAGGTTCAGTCCCTGTTGTTCTGTTTCCTACAAATAGCACAGACAGTTCCGCGATATACAAAATGAAAATCGGGCTTGCGCACTATTTGAATTTCAAGGGCTCCTGCAAAACAACTATCATTCTCGAATTACTTTTCTTTGCGTACGTTTTACATATGCTCGTGAACAAAAACAGAACAATAGTAATAACGTTTGTTACATAGGGATCCATCCCCGCTACCTTCTGTGCTTCCCAATACACATTAAATATGCTTTGAAACGTTAGAATCAAGCAGACAGGTTCAAAAAGATGGGCTTTAATAACTGGAAAGCTCGAGGACATCTCCAATTAAAATGAATAGACAGGCAAATATTATGGGATCTGGTGATTTGTTTTTGCCTGCATTTTAAAATTGCGAAATTATTATTTTATTTTTTTTCCTTGTGCAGTTTTAGTTTTGTTCAAAGCTTCAGCATAGTTCATGAACGTGTCGGCGACAGAGACCTTGATGTCATGTCCCTCTTTAATATTGTGCATTTTGAAATGACGGGCTTTAATAACTGGAGGACATCTCCCATTAAAATGAATAGACAGACGAATATTATCGGATCTGGTAATTTCTTTTTTCCTGCATTTTGAATTTGCGAAATACTTTTTATTTTAGTTTTTGCTTGTGTAGTTTTAGTTTTCTTAAAAGATTCGGCAAAGTTCACGAACATGTCACCCACAGAGGCCTTGACATCATGTCCCTTTTTAATATTGTGCATATCTTAGATGTCAGATTTCAGAATCTGCTTGGATATCAGAATTTTAATATGTGTTGGTAGTCACTATTGAGCGTACATATTCAAAAAGATTGGCATTAATAAGTGAAAATATCGAGAACATCTGTCATTAAAATGAATCAACACAAAATCTACGGCAGACCATTCAACCTTGCTTTTAAATACTTATTGCCATTTCTCTCTATGATCAAAGAGTTGCGCTTTAGGGTGCCTTCGTTCTAATGTTCCTGGTCATGCACATGTAAGACAACTTAGAGATGCGATTGATCAATAGATGAAATAATAGAGCCTAGTTTTATGTGACATGAGCTTTGAGTAAAAACAAAAGTCTGTTATACAAAGAGAAACTCAGAGAGGACGAAAAAAACAGAACAAGTATGTTCTGGTTGGTGTTCTCCCTGTGTTCGATGCTTTGGTTCGTTGAAAATGTTGGCTAGAGATTTGTTAGTTGAACTTCTTTGTTTTATTGTTGGGAATTGTAATGGATTTTGAGGTCGGGTACAAAATAGTTCTCTGTTTAAGTATATAGCTTCTTCCAACAACACAGTTTTGGCAAGTGTATCGAGTTGTACAGATTGCACAAGTATTTGTCTACCTCGGTGGCGGGTAGCAGAAACTATATGGGTGGATAAAATGACATATTATCACTGCAAATTTTTTTATTTCATAGTATGATAACCTGCATGTGGGTCTGGTAGCCGACTTGACAGAAAGCTATGTTCTTTGTGAAAGTTTGTTCGGTTTCCTCTGGATGTAGTTGCAGACTCTACATATTTGGCATCACCTCTGAACATTCCAGACCTTTCTGTGGCCTGCCATATCTCCATGGCTATGAAGAAAGATATATTTTGATGCCATCTGCAACATTTGATACACTTGCCAAACCTGTTCTGGTGCATTCTACAACATTTGATGCACTTGCCACACCTCTACTGCTTGAAGAAGTTATGCACCTCAATAGAGTTGCTTTTTGCATCTAGGTTGGACAGTCCTTCCAATTTATTGCAATAAAGCAAGGAAGTTCCACATACAAATCCTCAGGAAGGATTCTCAATCAAATAGATGATCGAATATAGAGAGAATACTAGTCACTACGTACTTGAATTATTTTTCGTTGCTTTAGTTGTTGTGACATAGAACGACTCCTTCCACTTTGAAATCGTCCTGAATGGCATTTGTAAGTTGTCTCGGATGTCAAGGGTCAGGAACATTGCAAGCAAACCACCTTAAACCCCAACTTTTTGACAACGAAGGGAAATTAATACTTGACAAAGAATGGAATGTTGAAGAAACAGGCATTGCAAGCAGGCCATATCTGGAAGAGAGAAGATATTCAAAAAAGTGGGATAGATGTACTTGGCAACACCGATTAAGTACAAAACTGTGAAGAAGCTTCATCAATGTACATATTTTAAATTGGTCGACGGCAGGCAAAATCGCAATCATTGTCGAAAATAGCCTTGGTTGTAATTTGTAACCCACCTTATTTGAATATAGAATAATTTCGGTTTATTTTTTAACAGTATTTTTCAATTTCTGGTATTTGTTTTAATTGTATTTTCTACCTTCTTCCCCTGTGTGGTTAAACATGAAACACAGGGTTTTGTTTCTGCTGCCCAATACTTCAATCTAAATAAAACCTGGCCTGTTCTTTGTTTACATTTTACATGTAAGAATAATTTTTCATAGGCCATACTTATGTGGCAACGACCCTGTATTTAAAGAAAGAAATTGGAGGACCCGTGTTGCTCCCATTCTTCGGGTTTTGTGAATAGAATTAATAATGAGTAACAACAAGGCGGCTGAACTGTTGACACAATGTTCCTGTGAAGTTTGTTCGATATATTGCAGCTTCTTCTATTTGATAATATCCGTGCATATACACTAATATCAGTAGTATTGAAATAAATACAAAAAAACTTCCTCTTCGTCAAATCTTAGGCAACTATGTTTGGGTGTGGTATTAAACAACTATGTCCATTTTTCTGTCATATACATCTTCCAGCCTAAGAACTTCCATAATATGCAATTTATGCTTTAATTACTTAAAAGTCACACCAAATTTTGATTGCATTTAATTTAGTTTAGATATTGATGTTTATGGAGAGCCGGCATTTGTTGATCTCATTGCAACAAATACAAGATGAATAGATGATAAGGAGTTTATTTCGTTTAGACCACAATGCAAATTCATGTTTCTTGTTGCGCTATGTACATGTTGCAGTCAAATTTTTTTAGGTTCCAGCAAAATTTGCAAGCCGAGAAGCATCTTGCATATTGGGAGATCATTTCCATTTGAAACAACCAATCCATTAATATATATTACTATGACTACTATTCAGATAAATATGAAAACTTTGTTCATTGATAGATGCTAGTATGAAAAATATTGAAATATATATTATAACTTTGTCTTGGCCAATACTTGCCTAGTTATCTGGGCACCAGGCCCTGGGTTCACGGTACCCAGCATCTATGTCCCATGTTTCGTTATATACATGTTGCAGCAAAACGTCAGTGATTTGTTCCTTTCCATACTTGGCCAATTTTATGCCCGCCGTTGCAGGGCCAACGCTTGCAAACCCAGTTGCTTATCGTTCCGCAATATACATCTTTCACTGAAAAGATCTATGATCTACAATTTCACCGCGGGTTCCTCGTATACATTGACTTCGTTCAAAGTATCTGTTGTTTCTTTCCATCCCTACCAACTTTGCATCCTTCCTGATATACATCAAAAATGCTCTTACTAGTGACAAGTGAACAAAGTGGTACGAAAGATACCTCTGTCATCTGCAATTCATGCTTTAACATCTTCATCTATATCCTTGCACGACCGATTCAACTGAGCGTTGTTCCATTCCATACTTACCCAATTTTATGCCCACCGCTGCGGGGCCGGTGCTTGCGAACCCTGATGTTCTTTGCGAGATACTTAGTTCTTTTTCCCTTCTCTTGTTCCTGTATATTATCTACAATTCCACTGCCAACACCTCCGTCCTTTTTCCCTTATTTTATTCCCATGTATTATGGGACTATAAAATATGGACATGATATTCTATAAAGCATGCAAAAATTCCGCATTCCATACCTAGAGACATTTTTGATCGCTGGTTCTCGGGCACATAGGCGAGCTCAGAAATGGGCCTCCATTGTTTCGTAGCCTACAAATAGCACCCAGAATTCTACAATATACAAATTGACAAGAAAATATGTGGACTAGTTGAGTCAACATTGCACTTCTATTGTTCTATGTCCTCCAATCAACAATCCCAGTTCCGCGATATAGAAATTGACACACGGAATGCAGAAATAGCGGAGTGCATATTGCCATTATTAACGGATGCCAATCCCTGTAAAGTATCTAATAGTATCTAAAAATTTATTTAGAATACTAAATTAGCACTTATTAGTGACAACTGGACACAGAGGTACAAAACAGTTGGAATTGCAATCTCCACAATATACAAATTGACTACCGGACATCATCCGGTCTTCCGTCTTACAGATTATGCATTCAAATGTTCAGAGCAATACAATTAGAAGGTTCGGGCCTCGCCTCCTCTGTGTATACCTTCACAAATTTTTTTGGATCCTCATTTTGGCGGGTTCACGAAATATGCAGCTCCAGCGTTGGCGGGTTGGCATATCTTTATTTCCATCTATACAATCAGATGACAAATCCGACCGACTGTTGTTGCTTTTGATACTTGGCCAATTTTATGTCCACGACTGTCATGTTGGGACCAATTTCAGTTGCATCTTTATCCTCGCATGGAGAATTGAACCAACAACTGTTCCTTTTCATACATACTGACATTTATGATCACGGGTTCTCGGGCAGGCGACCTCAAAATTGGCCCTCCATTGTTGCGTGTGTTACAAATAGCACACAAAATTCCATGATATACAAATTGAGGAGCGGAGCTGGGAATTGGCTGACTCGACATTTCACTTCTATTGTTTTGTGTCCTACAAATAGTCCTTCAAGTTTCGCGATATACAAATTCACACACGGAATGCAAGGCTGGCGCGGTGGAGATTGCCATTGTTTGCAGATAATAATCCCTATGAAGTATTTAACAGAATCTAAAATATTATTTTCAATACTAAATTACCTCTTAGTACTGACAACTGGACACAGGTGCGGGTCCGACATCATCTGCTCTTCCGTGTTACAAATTATGCATTCAAATTATTTACTCCAATTCTCCGCAATATACAAATTGACTACCGTGTTCACATCTTATATTCAAAATTTCCTTGATCTACAATTCCACCTCCGACTCCTTTCTCCTTTTTCCCTTTTCTTCTTCCCCTGTATTATGGCTCTCATTATCTCCATGTATATAATCACACCTTAGGCAATTTTATGTCCATGGTTGTTGGGTTGGCAATCTACAATTATATCGCATGCTCCTCGAACTCGCAAGCTTCACAGTACCATGGTTGACAAATGTGCTTCCTAATATACATTTTCTATGCTCTTACTAATGACTCTTACAAGTGATAGTTGCACACAACAATACGAAACAGTTCGCATCCAGCCATTCACAACATAGAAATTGACTATCGGGTTTCGACATCGTCCCCTCTTCCGTGTTACAGATTGTGCATTCAAATGTTTCGAATAATACAATTTGACCATCCGGACCTCTGACCCTATTTTGGATCCTCCTTTCCACAGATTCACGAAATCTCAAATTCTTAGTCAGTGTTTCAGGTTAGCGCATTCAAAGACTGCTGCTTCTTCTTCCCTGATATGCATATTGCACTCAAAATTTCCTTGATTCACATTTCCACCGTGGACTCGTTGGTCCTTTTTCCCTTGTCTTCTTCCCTTGTATTATCACTTTGTGGTTATATAAATAGTCGCCTTTCTATAGACACGGGTTCCAGCATTGGCGGGTTGAGATATCTTTATCTCCATCTATATAATCCCACGACTCCTCCGACCAAATCCTGTTTCTCTCCATACTTAGCCCATTTTATCGCCACGGTTGGTCAGTTACGCGTATTGCAATCAAAAAGTTACGAAACATACAATTTGACCCTAGCGCCCTCACCTTCAACAGTTGTACCTTGCAGCCCTATTTTGTAGTGGTTTTTTTCCCCTGCCCGTGACCTCTGTACTTTCTTGCTATGCAATTAGAAAATTTTGATGCTAACAGGTCACCATGCAGGGACCGTCAACATTGTTATTAAAGGGCGAAAAATGCGAGGAGATATCCCATTATTACGCATTAAACCAAGATGTGCGGAAACTTATTTTGTCCCTTCCGATTGTTCATCTCCAACATGCGTCGTTGTGTTGGGCTGCTCAAGAAATGTGCAATGCTTAATCGCTCATTGCAATATCCACGATGTTCACATTTCTATATATGCAATTAGTAGTGTTTAATGTTAACAACGCATCATTCAACAGCCGTCCAGATTGTCATTAATTAATGAAAGTCTTGAGGACATCTCCCATTTACACGCTTTTGACCAAAATTTGCGCAGGGTTATATTAGCCCTTCCAACCTTTCATTTCATTCATCGTATGGAACAAATAAATGTCTTTGTAGACCTATGGTAGCGGGTTGGAAACAGTTTTGTGGAGATACAGTAAATATGTTCGCAGAAGAGGACCAATGGTTCCAGTGGTCTAGGGAATACTTTTACTATTCATCTCATTCCGCCCAGGAAAAAGTGATTTGGACATTTGGAATAGCTCGTGCAGGCTGCGTCCCTGAGGTTTTTGACTGTAAGGAGTTGGTATATTGGTGTGCCAAAAAATATATTCTAGGCCAAAGAATTATTCCACTGCGCGACCATTCTCCTATTTCTTTGTCACCTCAGCTCTTCCGTGAGATGTTGAAATTGCCAAAACCAACATTAACATTCAGAGGACAAGACTGCAAGTAGTTTCTAGAAAAACATCATAACGGGTTGGACATCTTAGCTAACTTCCTCGAAGACCTGACAACAGTTCCTGAAGATATCACAAGGCTCCAGGTAAGTTTCTTTAGAAATCCATTTAGGAAAATTGCTTGGTTGTTTCCAAGAATAACGCGACAGGCATCCACAGTAAGCATTTCCCATACAATTATTTATATTTTGTATTTCATAGTCAAGGAACAATACATTTTCGATTGGGGAAAGCTAGTACCCATTGAACTCTGTTCCCAGTTGTCATGATTCAAAGAATCGAATAAATTTTATATGTCATCCTACTTGATTTTTGCAATTGTGTATTGCTGCCCGTTTCCAAAACTTTCTCTTTCCAATAAAATAAATTGTGGATATGACCCAGTAACATTCTGGCACGATGCCCTGTGGAGACACAAGGCCTCCCATTTTTTTTATGAAGTTTTTAATGGCTTTGTCTAAGTTTTCAAAGATTTACTGTTAGGGAAGGATGCTTCGCAGATGTCTGGCCATGCAAGAAATTTTTTGAACAAGAAGGGAACACTTCAGCAAAATCAAAATCACAATCTCCTCACGGTCTTTAGCTCTAAGGAAAATCCTTCCTTCCTTCCATGCCACATCACGGACAAGATGTTTGTTGCATAAATAGCAAGGCAATACAACCACTGGTTGCATTTTTTCCATGACAAGAAAAAAAAATAGTCCATTCCTCTGCCCTGGAAAGTCGAAGACTTTGTGTGCAAAAACATCAACAAGATTGATGAGTTTGCTGCCCATTTCAAGAAATTGAACCTAACGTATGCTGAAAGGCTAAAAGGGTTCGACCCCAATGGCATTTTTGGAAAAAATTTACTAGGTGTTGGCTTTAACACCTCTTTTATCCATAGACGCATGACCCAAGATAGGGAAAGTGTTGACATCAATCCTTCTTCTTCCCATTGCGATGCAGAGACATTGCAAAGCGCAACTGAATTGTACAGACAACATGGTAAAGTATCCAGTGAGAAGAGTACCCAACCCCCCGCCAACACTCCCAAGAGTACGACACCACGGAGCGTCGCTTCGATGGTCCATCCCAGTAAGAAAGCAACCCAGAAATCTTCAAACGAAGGAGGAGATAATAACCCTCCTCTCATAAATATTGATAGTTCTCACAAAGTTCCACTAACGAACAAGAGAAAAAAAAATGCAGGCCACGCGGAGGAACCTGAAATTGACAGTGGAAAACTGCAAATTGAAATTGAAGCTGAACAGATGCAAAACATTGGGTCGTCCATGGTGGACATATCTGACACTGAATTTTTTGACATAGATGAATCCTTCGTAATCTAGAGCATTATTTTTGATAGCCAATCTAAAAGTATGGTCATTGAAAAGAGAGATGTAACAAACAGGAAAGGAAAATATCGAACATAGATTGACTTTAGCCAAATGACCCCGTCCAAAATCTTCTCATTTCACCAGGTAACTGGTGACATTCTTCACGATTCCATTGGAGGAATGGAGACAGATTATGCCAATCTAAAACACAACCTCAACGAATTTGAACAGGATTTCATTGCAACACCAGAATTTGCCAGTCCTTTGGTAAAAATCGTGCCTTCTACCACTGCAGTGAAGATGAAAGTATCCTCTACCCTCCTTGCATGATCCAGAACCCTTGTAGAGGAAAAAATCAACAAAATAATGCAGCTAGTTACTGAATCCTGGGAAACATCGCAAAATTTAGTTTCCTTCGGAAAGAAGGCCAATGATTTGCTTGAACATTTGGAGGCGAATTTAAAAAATGAACAACTTTTTTTTCATCAGGTGCTGGACCCTTTTGCCAACTATGCCTTGAACACACCAGAACTAAAAAGAAGACATGAGAAACTCCCCTCCCCAAAGCGCACCAAAAAAGTAAAAGCATGCTGGAAAAAAAAATTGAGAACCTGCACCTCATTATCAAATCATGTAAACAAGTCATATCAGAAAAGGAAAATTTATTCACAAGCCTGCTCCAGATGGACTTAGCCGGAACTACCAACGAGGTTCAAGATCCAAACTTAATTCTCAAATCCTTGTCAGTCACCAAAGAAGCATTCCAGTAACAAGTTGATATTTTAAAGGGGTTGTCTTTAGAAAATTTTTACGACATACTTGAACATCGTCTAGATGAGCACGAGCGCTGGGTACTGGACTATGCCTCACACAATGAAGAAATTGAATAGATTCTACATAGTATTTCAATGGATCTAAGGAAATTAGAAAACGAACTTTACGACATAGAGATCTGGGATGAAATCAACATATCCCCCATGAAAAGCTACATCGAAGAATGGTTCCAATTTATAATGGAAAGCCTTGTCCAGGAAGGGCAAGAACCAATCAACAAGAGTCCACTGCCCATCGCCAACAGCAACAAAAACACATCTCCTTCATAGTAAGTCTATACTGCCATCTTGTTTTGTTTATCATTCCAATTTAAGTCTATGCTATCATCTTCTTTTCTTTATCAATCCACTTATGTCCTTTTTAAGTAGAAAACTGTAACCAAAGACTCATAAGTTCCAATTTCTTCTTTTCAGGTCTTTCTCTCTACCATCGCACACTTCTTTCAATGTTCCTAATTCTTGTACTTATTTCTTTTTATGGTCCGCAGGAGCCCCAATCCCAGTCTATATGGCAAACACATTTAAATTTCCACAAACATGTAATAGACATTATTATTTTTTGTTAAATTTCAAAGAAAACTGATTCAAAAATGTCTTTATTGTATACTAAACTTTGGGTTTCCAAGAACCTTCTTATTTGTTCCAAAGAAAACTAATTCAGATATGCTACATTTCTTGTCTCCTATTGTATGCTAATTTTTGGGTCTTCAATGACGTTGATGGTTTAAATGTTGATGTAATTTCCTGATATATGTAACAACCATTATTTACTTTATAATAAGTTTCTATAGTTCACAAACCCGCTTCTCAATTTTTATATCACAGAACTGTCGATGGTTTTTGTAGGACACGGAACAACAGAGGCCCATTTTTGAAACCTCCAGCCCGACAACTTGTGATCCAAAGACTTTCTAATTATGGAATGAGCAGTCCTTCCATGCTCTATAAAACATGTGCAAAGAGAACTATTTCGGCAATGCTATATCTTTTTTTTCCAAAAAAAAGCCTTAGTTTTAAAGCAAAGTAATTCGGTGCAACATATGTTATTACTATTCTATTATATAACAGACATTATTAATTTCTGGTAAATTTCTATAGTCAGCAACTACGCCTCTCATTTTGTATATCGCGGAACAGTCGGTTCTATTTGTAGACCATGGAACATCATACACCCAATTTTCAGCGCGCCAGCTCGAGAACCCGCAATACAAAAACTGCCTACGTATGCAATGAGGGATACAAATTTCGTATCTATAAAACTAAGAATCTACTTTATACAAATGCATATTTCGTATGTATAATTTATTTACTAAATATCTACTTTATACAAATACATTATTCGTATGTATAATTTATTTACTAAATATCTACTTTATACAAATACATATTTCGTATGTATAATTTATTTATTTCTGATGGCTTTCTATGTCCTAGTTTTAAAAATAACCAATTCGGTAATGCTAAATTTTTTGTGTCCAACAACCATTCGAACATTGATAATTTTTTATATTTTTTCAAGAAGAACTAATTCGGGAATACTATGTTCTGCACGCAAACCACATGTATTTCAACTTTCTAGCCACCTGCCTGTACTAGGTCACATTTACTCCCATACCAACCTTGTAGGGACTACGCTGCCATGCAACACTTGTTTCTAAAAGGAAAATATTGAAGAACAAAAAAAACCATTTGAGCTAGTACATGCACATATATGAGGTCCCATGCAAACATTGTCACTCAAAAAAAAAAAAAATATTATTTTTGTGGATGACTTTAGTATACCAACATGGTTGTATTTCATTAAAGAAAAATTTGATGCCTTTGTTACTTTTCTACAATTTAAAGTTTCATTTGCGAAGCAAAGTGGTTAAAGACATCACAGATAAAGGGGGAGAATTTACTTTTAATGAGTTTGTTAATTATTGCAAAAAGAATGACATTCATAAGAAATTGAAGGCAAGTTATACTCCCCAACAATATGGTGTGGTCGAAATCAAACAATGGTTGAGATGACTAGTGTGATGGGATTATTTATCACAAGAATCTTGTTGAATAAAAAATTAAATATCCCTAGGATTAGCCTAGGAATCCTAGAGAGAAAGGGGTCTAGACTTCTAATGGTTTTCCTAGATCTAGATACAAATACATAGATTCATAATTATCCTACATATTGGTGAAGTTTTCATACCTTTCTTGAGGTGGTCCTTCGTACAGTCCTGAAAATCCAGCTCCAAGCTCCACAACCTACTTCCTGTATACAAAAGACAAGAAGAACCCTTCTACCTTTCTAGTTAGGATTAGAATCCTAGATCTAACTCACGTCTGATCAGATCTGTAAAGGAATGGATCAAATCTAAACATTTTTGTCATCTGAACACATGATATGGGGGAAAACCAAATGATCTATTAATGAATGTAAGAGTAAGGAAAGGTGAAACATATTAATGATTTTTTATACGTTCATGGTTTACCACATCATTTGTTGAGCATGATGACAAGGAAACTTATTGAAAATGGATATTTTACTATTTTTAAGAACAATGAATCTATCATATATGATAAAGAAAATCATAATTAGAATATCCAAAATTAATATGTTGCAAAATAGAATCTGTGAAGCAAATAGAGCACTAAAAGTTGGCTATGATTATCATTCTTTGTTATGGCACATGAGGTACGGACATCTAAATATAAGAGGCTTACAATTAGTACATAAAAATCAAGTGGTTACATGCTTGCATTTGATTGATTTTCATGATCAAGTTTGTGAGGCTTGGTAAGCAAGATAGAGACTCATTTCTAACTGGAAAATCTTGGAGAACTAAAAAAACCACTCCAGCTAGTACATGCACATATATGTGGTCCCATGCAAACCTTGTCACTCAACAAAAGAAAATATTTTATTATTTTTGTGGATGACTTTAATATAAGAACATGGTTGTATTTCATAAAATAAAAAATTGATGCCTTTGTTATTTTTCCACAATTTAAAGTTGTATTTGAGAAGCAAAGTGGTTAAAGACATTACGTGCAGATACAGGGGAGGAATTTAATTTTAATGAGTTTGATCATTATTNTTGTCATCTGAACACATGATATGGGGGAAAACCAAATGATCTATTAATGAATGTAAGAGTAAGGAAAGGTGAAACATATTAATGATTTTTTATACGTTCATGGTTTACCACATCATTTGTTGAGCATGATGACAAGGAAACTTATTGAAAATGGATATTTTACTATTTTTAAGAACAATGAATCTATCATATATGATAAAGAAAATCATAATTAGAATATCCAAAATTAATATGTTGCAAAATAGAATCTGTGAAGCAAATAGAGCACTAAAAGTTGGCTATGATTATCATTCTTTGTTATGGCACATGAGGTACGGACATCTAAATATAAGAGGCTTACAATTAGTACATAAAAATCAAGTGGTTACATGCTTGCATTTGATTGATTTTCATGATCAAGTTTGTGAGGCTTGGTAAGCAAGATAGAGACTCATTTCTAACTGGAAAATCTTGGAGAACTAAAAAAACCACTCCAGCTAGTACATGCACATATATGTGGTCCCATGCAAACCTTGTCACTCAACAAAAGAAAATATTTTATTATTTTTGTGGATGACTTTAATATAAGAACATGGTTGTATTTCATAAAATAAAAAATTGATGCCTTTGTTATTTTTCCACAATTTAAAGTTGTATTTGAGAAGCAAAGTGGTTAAAGACATTACGTGCAGATACAGGGGAGGAATTTAATTTTAATGAGTTTGATCATTATTTCAAAAAGAAGGGCATTCATAAGAAATTGAAAGAAACTTATACTTCCCAACAGAATAGTGGGGTCGAAATCTAACAATTGTTGAGATGACTAGGAGCATGTTCAAAGGTAAAAGTATTCCAAATACTTTTTGGGTTGAAGGCGTAGCTACATCTATTTATTTGTTTAATAGAGTTTGAACAAGTGTGCAAAATATGATTTTGTCTTAGACATGTAGTGGAAAAAAACCTGTTTTTTCTCATTTGAAAGTCTTTGGTTGTATCACTTATGCTCATGGTCCTTATAAAAAAAGAAAAGAACTATCTGATAAAAGTGTGAAATTCATTTTTATTGGCTATTGTGAGGAGACAAAGGCTTCTAGATTGTATAATACACATACTAAAAAGATTTTGGTTATTCGTTATGTGTTTTTTGATTAAAACAAAGAATGGAAGTGGAATCAAGGAGTGCAACAAGAAAATCCAAGAATTATTAGATAAGAAGATGAATCTTATGTGTCTACAAATCCAACCAGTAGTCCAATTACTTCTCAGACTAGATCCATTTTATATTTTCTTCCACCTCAATTCATGTTTCAATTCCAAGTCCTCCTCCAAGAAAGGTAAAGTCCTTAGATGAAATTTATGGATATTCTAATTTTTCTTTATTGTCTCAAATTGAAGCAGAGCCAAGATTTTTTGAAGTTACAATAAAGCAAGGAGGTATGGTGCAACTAAATGCATGAAGATATTGTAACCATTGAAAGGAATGAAACATGGGATCCGATGGATCTTCCTAATGGAAAAGAAATCATTGCGGTAAAATGGGTGTACAAAAAAAAGTATGCAGATGATGGGTTCATACAAAAGCACAAAGCAAGGTTAGTGGCAAATGGATTTTTTCAACAACCAAGTATTGACTACAATGAAACATATGCTCATGTTGAAAGACTAAATACAATAATACCTAAGAGTTATTTTAGCATTAGCAACATAATATGTTTTGTTGGTTTATCATTTTGATGTGAAATCATCATTTTTGAGTGGTTTTTTGAAAGAAGAAGTCTATGTTTAGAACCCCTATCGATATGAGGTTGTAGGAAATTAAGATAAAGTTTACAAACTGGTGCAACTCGGGACCCTTGCAGCCCGACTGCTCTCACCAGGACCTTCTTCGACTCAGGCCCGAAGAGTTACAATGCCCTTAGATCCCGTATCGAGACCTTTCTTCACCCATAGGGTACTCTGTTGATCTCCCGACTGTTTTCTTGGGAAATCGGGTGTCGCGATATCGCGAACCCTGTGTGCACGTTCTTGTACTAACCAAACCCCGAAACCCAATGGTCAATAGTCAGCGCTTCCGTTTGTTGGGGATTTCCCTATCGGGAAATCGGCACATAAAGTGTCGCAGTTCACTTGCACCGCAAATCTCTGAACCCAGAACTCCGATGGCATGTGCGCTATCTCCTCATACGTCACCTCCTCTTCCACTCTATCAGGAATCGCGGGATCGCGATCTCGCCATCCTCAATTTCTTTGCACTATAAAATCCCGAATGTCGAATCCCGACTTCCCGGGATCTCGTGCCACCTGTCCCCTGTCGATCAACGGCTCCAATGTGATCGGGAAGTCGTTGGTCGCGATTTCAACAGTCATGAAAATCTTGTCTCCGGAAAACCCGATATGCCGAGTCCTGATAAGCCTTAATTCCTTCTTGTACCTAAGGGTTAAATCCCTCGCAGCTTCTCCCAGATCGAACAATCAGCGGGATTTCGCGATTCTCCTCTGCGGACTCTGGCCATTGATTCTTTTCCTTAGGGAATCCTTCGGCTCCAAAGCTCCATTCTGTTCAAACCTTCTCCTGGGTCCTGCTCCCAGGAATCAAGAAGGTACTATCCCTCCTGAGCTTGTCAACTCTGCTCCCTCAGAGACTTCACGTGCACTTTCCACACTCGACCCTCAACAACTCTCGAAGTGTTGAGTCTTCTAGAACCTGTGCACTTCCTACAACAACAGTCCCTAGTTCTCTCTACTCATATTCACAACTGAGACTAATTATAGCCCGCGCACACCTTGCACGACTTTGTCAACCCAAATCGATTTCTGGGTGAACGAGAATGAGAGTTTAACTATTGAGCCTCATCAACGCACTCTATGCGGATGAATTAGACTGCACCCTATGCAGGAATCTCCCGGCTCAAACAGAGAAACAATCAAAACTCATTCTCCTCTCTCACAGACTTCAGTTAAACCTCTGAAATCACATGCATAGCATATTCAAAACAAATACATACAAGAAAAACAAACATTCAAGAACATATGAGCATCATCCACAGAGAAACAACACCAAGCATGAAATTGAATCACAAACTCTTCTACTAATTCAAAAACATCTGTACATGGGTGTTCTTCACAAATTCTCCGTTGCTCTTCTCTTCTTGCTCCCTGAATGAATGATGATAATACAATGTACAAAGGAGGGTGTCTATATCCCGTTTCCCTCTCAAAAACTGAAACTATCAAATCTACAATTAAATTTCTACCTAATAGCATTAAATCTATTAAATGCCTTCCTATCTACTAAGGACGAGAGATTAAAGGCTCAAGGTCCCCTTTACAATACAAGTGCGCTTCTTTATGAATGCCTTCATCAAAGAGCGGCGCAACAACTTCCAAAGCATTTCCAAAATTTGTGTAGGCGTTGTCGAGCTGTCTTTTCTGCTCCACGCGTTGGCTCGCTTGATGAGTGAGCGATGCTCCTGCATCACAAACTAAAAAAGGCTCTTTACATGCTCAAACAAGCTCCAAGAGCATGGTATAGTAGGATAGATAATTATTTTCTGAAAAGAGGATTTAACACAAGTGAAAATGAACCCACATTATATATCAAGTCAAATGATATAAATGATATACTTATTGTTTTCTTATATGTAGATGAATTGATATATACATACTCAAGTAATTTGTTAGTGGAGAAGTTCAGATAAGCTATGATGACTAGATTTGAAATGACTGATTCAAAGTTGATGGATTATTTTCTTAGCATAGAAGTGAGGAAAATGAATCATGGTATTTTCATTTCACAAGAAAAATATACTATAGATATACTTCACAAATGAAAAATGGAAAACAGTAAACCCATGAGGACACTTGTCAACAAAAATGAAAATTTGTCTATGTAAGATGGAAGATAAAAGGTAGATGTTGTTGGAAATTGTGTTGTCATTGATGTCAAAGGAAAATAGGACTGTGAAAGTCATGAATGCAATTCATGA